>CM038147.1:335231896-335528922 GCA_021437245.1 Aegilops speltoides | reverse complement strand
ATCTTCTCCAAATTCTTATATGCATGATTTGATATCTTTGTAAGTCTCTTCGAACTATCTATTTGGTTTGGCCAACTAGATTGGTTTTTCTTGCAATGGGAGAAGTGCTTAGCTTTGGGTTCAATCTTGCGGTGCTCTATCCTAGTGATAGAAGGGGAACTGATACGTATTGTATTGTTGCCATCGAGGATAAAAAGATGGGGTTTTTATCATAATGCTTGAGTTAATTCCTCTACATCATGTCATCTTGCCTAATGTGTTACTATGTTCTTATGAACTTAATACTCTAGATGCATGCTGGATAGCGGTCGATGTGTGGAGTAATAGTAGTAGATGCAGAATCGTTTTGGTCTACTTGACACAGACGTGATGCCTATATTCATGATCATTGCCTTAGATATCGCTATAACTTTGCACTTTTCTATCAATTGCTCGGCAGTAACTTGTTCATCCACCGTAATAATTTCTATCTTGATAGAAGCCTCTAGTGAAACCTATGCCCTCCGGGTATATTTACCATCATATAAGTTTCAGATCTACAATTTTATTTTCCTATTTACTTTCTTTGCAATCTTTACTTTCCGTTCCATAAACCAAAAATACCAAAAATATTACTTTACCATTTATCCATCTCTATCAGATCTCACTTTGCAAATAACCGTGAAGGGATTGACAACCCCTTTATCGTGTTGGGTGCAAGTTGGTGTTTGTTTGTGCAGGTATTCGGTGACTTGCGCGTTATCTCCTTCTAGATTGATACCTTGGTTCTCAAAAGCTGAGGGAAATACTTACTCTACTTTGGTGCATCACCATTTCCTCTTCAAGGGAACACCCAACGCAAGCTCAAGAGGTAGCACCCTCTCTTCGGCGAGGGCGATTCCGGCCCCTTTCGTGATGCCTTCCCCTTCTCGGCAGCGGAGAACCTTCTCACCGGTGCCATGGATGTTGCAGCAAGAGTGCAGAATGGGAGAGTAAGAGGATGAAGATGGGCTAGGGGGCACCGCCTCCCTTGCCTCTTATAGACGATTGGAGGCCAACCGGCGCCCCTTGCAATAATGGCCCTGCAGGTGTGCGCAAGCTTTTTGTCAGCTTGGGCAGTTGCCGAGGCTACGTGGGGAAGCGGAGGCGTCTGCGCCCTGTCGTGTGCCACACGTCAGCCCTGGCCCGCAGGCGATTAGGGTCCGTGGCGCTTCAGCATTCCCTCCTTTGGCTTCGCCTTGAAGCCAGCTCAAGTGCGCCTTGGGCCCGAGGGCTACTGTCGGTGTTCTGGGATCGGGGGTACCCAGATCTGCTTGCATGCGGCCCAGCACATGAGCTACAAGACCCTCAGAACAAGACCCTTGTGAGGGCCCTGGCCTCGCGAGGAACAGCGCCAAGACCTCTAGAGGAGCAGCTCCCCGAGCCTGCCTCCTGAGGGGCGGAGCACTCTATGCAAGCCTCCTGCCTCATGAGGCTATGATGACGTGAGCCATGACAACAAAGGCCAGGCGGGCGCCAACGGGCACAGAGAGGACAGTTTCCTCTTCGGTGCTAAGGGAGCAAGGCCAGGCGTAGATTCCCGAGGAAGGCTCGGAAGCTTTCCATTTCGGTGCAACGAGACCAAGACCACAAGCTCGGTAGGACGGATGTCATCGCCGAGCCCACCGTTGCGTCATGACCAGAAGCTTTGCAGGCGAAGACCACCTTTTGTCAGGATAAGATGTACTACTTGTCCCCTTCCAAAATTGGCCGTTGTGGGATCCCTTCCCGCCTAAGTTATGAGGGAAGAGGATCAAGGACACTATAAATATAGGCTAGTCTCCACCATAGAGAGGGATCGAATCCATTCCATCTCCACTACCCGAGGTCTCGCGAGGCCGCTCATCCACTATACTAGTTCAGCCTCTACCTCCTCGTGAGGCCAATCCACCACAAAGCAGGAGTAGGGTTTTACAACTCACGGTGGCCCGAACCTGGGTAAACTGTTGCGTTCATCTTCTTCCCCGCTTGCACGAACTCGACGAGGCTAGTTAGTGGGGTGGTGAGCTTGAGATTAGAGCTGGTTGAGATCTTCGCACACGCCCCAGAGTTTGAACCTTCTTGGGTCAGCGAAGCCCTGCATCCGACAATTTCTAACAGTGGGTCAGAGCTCTCCGAGCAACCTCCTCCCTTTCCCCTCGGTCTCTCTGGACATGTGTTGTTGTGCCTCTATTCCTCTCTCCTAGACATGTAGACTGACCTCATCCGCCTGTTTATTCCCATCTCGCGCCCCCAACTAGCACGGGCCCGAGATGGCACCCGGCTGCCTTGCACCTCGGCCTAGTGGTGAGCTACTCATTCTCGTCGTATTCCCATGCCACCCGCCTCCCCCCGTCTCCCAACAGTATCCTCTGTTACCCCGACCTCTGACGGACATACACTGGTACAGTGGAGGTCGGTGTCCACCACCTGATCCTACCTACCCATCTCCTTCCTTATCCCCCTCGCTTCTCCCTCTTCCAACTTTTTCCATTGCAGCAACGACATGAACCCTAATCCCCAGTTGTTAATTTTTTTTTCTCAGTTTCTCATGTCGATTGTAGTGTTTTTTTGGCATGAACTGTTTAAGGAGATTGAAGTGTTGCTCTTCAGGTGAAGTTCTATTTTTGTGCGGAGTTGTGTCTGTTGAACTAGTAACTTCATTGGAATCGTGTATCCTTCTCTTATTGCCTCTATAACACATCGTGTAAAGTTCACGTTTTGTATGTTGTTCCAAACATGTTTTTCATAATACCATACCCATTATGACCATCAATAGAATATTTTCATGTTTTTACTTCTGACAACTGATAATTTAATGCTAATACCATTTTGGTACATCCAAACACAATTTGAAATTGCTAGATTCCAAAAAAACAATTGCATACATGTTCAAGCAATATCCTTGGCATTGGAGGCCATTTCCATTTCTCCTTGACTTTGATTTTGACACTCCAATTCAATATAAAAGCCCTAAATATCTACATCAAAATGAAGCGTAATAAAAGAGAAACGGGGTTCTAGAAAAAGAAAATAAGAGTGACAAAGTGTAGCTCAGATGGTTACCTTTCTTGTGGTGGAGTCGACCCACCAGGATTCAAATATTAGACTTGGCACTAGTACCCGCATTTTCCTAGACTTATTTTGGGCTTTCCAGCGATGCTCGTTTCGTTGGGATGAGACTTTCCTGTTGACAACAAGGCGCGTGTGGTGAGTGGTAACTTCATCAATCTCGAGATGTTGCACCGCCTCGGTTTTCCAGAGGAGCTCATAGGGATAGGATGTGCGTGTTTACGTTCATAGAGTGTGTGCATGTGCGTGTATATGAGCATCTGCGATTCTACTGTGTTAAAAAAAAGAAAAATAAATAATCACCCTAGTTTTTTAGGGGCTATAATCGCCGTAGTACGTTCCAAAGAGGAGAGGAAGGGTGGGTCCTATTTGACATGCTTTGCGCCAAATAGGCATGACAATGCAAACACGCGTGACCGAGCAGACCGACCCATCTTTCACACAGAAAGAAGTAATAGGATCTAGTTTCAGTTCAATTTTGTTTTTTATAAAGTTTTCTTCACTAGTCTTCCAGGTTATTTTATTTTCTTTTTCTCACATCTCCTATCTTTTTCTTCATTTTCTTAATGTTCAGAAAACAAAAAACTTTCTCGTTTCGGAAAAATTGTTTGAATCTTCAAAAAACATAATTAAAAATGTTCAGATTTTAGAAAATGTGTTCACGTTTTTAGAAAATATTCACTTTTTAAACTTTTTTTCGTGTTTCCAAACAATGTTCACAATTTTCAAAACTTGCTTGTATTATAAAAAAAAGGTATTTCAAATTTCAAAATTGTTCCTATTATCATTAAAATCTGCACACTTTTCAAAATTAGTTCAATTGATTTTTTTCATGTTTTATGAAAAATGGTCAAAATTTCCAAAGTGTCAACAGTTTTTCAAAAAAGATTGAAACTTTACAAATAGTTCATCAATTTTAAATATTTTTTAAAAAAGTGTTTAAAAATTTCGAAAATTGTCCAATCCTTACAAAAAATATCCGCTTTTAAATAAATTTTACTTTTAAAAACTTTTTTCATAATTAAAACAAATTATGAAAAAGTGTCTAGTTTTCTTGAAGAAATTGGATAACAGTGCCATTTCTAGGAGGGGTCACCACTTTTTTGTTCCACTTTAATTTTCTGATTTTTCTTTTGGACAAAACGTTCGGGATTTCCTAAAAATATTACAAAAACATAAAAATGCTCACAAATTTAAAAAATGATCAAGTTTTAGAACGAAGTTCATGATTTCTTCACTAATTTTAAAATCGTTGGAATTTGAAAAATGTTCATTAACTGAAAAGAGTTCATGCATTTCAAGGAATATTTTGAATTCTAAAAACTGTTCACCAAATCAGAAAATACTCTTCAATTTCAATAATTTTTCACAATTTTTTTAAAATCTTCATCGATTCAACAATTATCGGCAATTAAAAAAATCCAATTTACTTTTTTTTGCAAAACATTCAAACAATATTAATAAATTTTAAAAAATGTTATTACATTTCAAAAAATGATCATGAATTTTCAAATGTTTATGATTTTGGCAAAAGCCATGATATCAAAATATGTTCGTGAACATGTAAAAAGAACTAGAGAAACAAACACTCACAACTAATGTTCGCTAGTGTGACCAATGTTCATAAATTTCAAAAAATTATTGATTAATTTAAAATATGTATGAATTTTAAAAATGTTCAAAACTTTGAAAATTATTCCCGATTTGAAAATTATTCTTGGTTTTAATAAGTTTTTGCGTATTGAAAAATGTTCACAATTTTCCGAAGTTCATGAATCTCATAATTATTCATCGTTAAAAATGTGAAGTTTAGAAATTAAAAGGAAAAAAACAGTGGTGGAAAAAAGAAAAAAGGAAAAGACAAAAAAAGAAAATTAATAGGTATTTAAAAATGACGAACAAAAAAATCTAATGGGGCCACCCATTACCACGGGCGGGGGTGCAGGGTTCGTTATCCCGTCATCCGCTAGTTTTCTCGTAGCGGCGTGGAGGGAGAACGCTACTGTTCTCGTAGCGTAACTCAGCCATGCCTATGCAAGAGTGTTGTGGGCGACCCTTCCTCTATCTCCTATTTGGGGGCGCAACTAGGTCTCGCCTTCAGCGAGTCTGTCTTCGGACTTGCTGAACGACGAGCAAGGTGGGCCGGCCCACGAGCGTGGGAGGCCACAACCTATTTTTCCTACTTTTTTGTTTTACGTTTTCTGTCTTCTTTTTTACTCTACTTTTTTACTTTAAATATCATATATATATATATATATATATATATATATATATATATATATATATATATATATATATATACAAAAACGCTCTTCAAAAAAACATTTACAAAATGTCGATGATGTATATAAAAATGTAGAACAAGTATTTGAAGAAATGTTGATCATGTATTAAAAATGTTGGACAAGTATTTGAAAATATTGAACAAGTATTTGAAAAAAAATGTTGATCATGTATATAAGGATGTGGAATGGAACAAGAAGAAACAAAGGAAAAATTAAAATATAAAACAAATCAGAGAAGAAAAGAAATGAATGAAAATATCGTAGAGGAAAAAATAAAATAAAACGAAAAAACAAAGACAAAACGGAGAATACCAGCTCCAATCACCTATAGCAGGTCGCGGTCCTACTACTAACTAGTAATGCAAAGTGGGCAGAGTGGTTAGTTGCGTCGGCGATCCCCCTAGATACCTAGGTTCGATCCTTGGGTGCGCCCATTTTCTTCCCAGTTTTTCAGTCTACGGGCGCTAAATGGGCTGGCCGGACACTGATTAGAGCATTATTAACAGACCCCCATATAATGTTCCGACCCGCAAAATAACCGCTAAAATACAGTTCCGCGCAAAAAAAGCTGCCCGATTAGACCACGCAAACGCGTCGGACCCATAAATATTTTTGCAGGGCGCAACAAAATTCTCATTGGTAGGAATATGCCCTAGTGGCAATAATAAAGTTATTATTATATTTCCTTATTCATGATAAAGGTTTATTATTCATGCTAGAATTGTATTGACCAAAAACTTGAATACATGTGTGGATACATAAACAAATACCGTGCCCCTAGTGAGCCTTTACTGGAATAGTTCATTGATCAAAAGATGGTTAAATTTTCCTGACCATAGACCTGTGTTGTCACTTGATAACGGGATCACATCATTAGGTGAATGATGTGATGGACAAGACCCATCTGTTAGCTTAGCATATGACCGTTCAATTTATTTCTACTGTTTTCTTAATGTCTAATACATATTCATTCGACCATGAGATCATGCAACTCCCGGATACCGGAGAAATACATTGTGCGCTATCAAACGTCACAACATAACTGGGTGATCATAAAGATGCTTTACAAGTATCTCCGAAGGTGTCTGTTTAGTTGGCATGGATCGAGATTGGGATTTGTCACTCTGTGCATCAGAGAGGTATCTCTGGGCCCTCTCCGTAATACAGCATCACAAGAAGCTTGCAAGCAAAGTAACTAAGGAGTTAGTTATGAGATGATTTATTATGGAATGAGAAAAGAGACTTGCCGGTAACGAGATTGAACTAGGTATGGATATACCGACGATCGAATCTCGGGCAAATCATGTACCGATGGGCAAAGAGAACTAGGTATGTAGAATATGTAGGAACCAATATGGGCATCTAGGTCCCGCTATTGGTTATTGACCAAAGAAGCGTCTCGGTCATGTCTACATCATTCTCGGACCCATAGGGCCCGCACGCTTAATGTTCGTTGATGATATAGTATTATATGAGTTATGTGAAATAGTGACTGGATGTTGTTCGGAGTCTCGGATGAGATCATAGACATGATGAGGAGCTCTAGAATGGTACGGAGGTAAAGATTGATATATAGGATTATAGTATTTGGTCACCGGAAAGGTTTAGAGAAGTACCAGGTATTTATCGAAGTGCTAGAAGGGGTTCCGGAAGGCCACCAATAAGTGGTGGGCCTTGTGGGCCAAAGGGGGGAAGAACACCAGCCCACAAAGGGGGTTGGCATGCCCGGCCACCCCTGCCCACGCGCCAAGGAAGGAGGGAAGGAAGGGGAGGCACCCTAAGGAAGGAAGGGGGCGTGGCTAGGCAGGCGCCTAGGGCAGCCGCCGGCCGCTTGGGGCATGCCCCAAGGCTGCCTCCTCTTCTCCATCCACCTATATATATATGAGAGAGAAGGGATAGGGCAAACACACACCATGATCCCCAAGCCTTGTGCGATGCCCCATCTCTCTCTAGTTCTAGTTCCTCCTCCGTCCACGTCCGCTGTGCTTGGTGAAGCCCTGCGGATAGTTTCACCACCTCCGCACCACGCCGTCGTGCTGCCGGAACTCATCTACTACTTCGCCTCTCTTGCCGGATCAACAAGGCGAGGACGTCATCGAGCTGAACGCGGAGGTGCCGTACATTCGGTACTTGATCGGGATGGATCGTGAAGGTGTGTGACTACATCAACCGCGTTGATAAACGCTTCTGCTTAGCGATCTACAAGGGTATGTAGATGCTCTCCCCTTCACGTAGCTATGCATCTCCTGAAGGAAATATGCCCTAGAGGCAATAATAAAGTTATTATTTATTTCCTTATATCATGATAAATGTTTATTATTCATGCTAGAATTGTATTAACCGGAAACATAATACATGTGTGAATACATAGACAAACATAGTGTCACTAGTATGCCTCTACTTGACTAGCTCGTTTATCAAAGATGGTTATGTTTCCCAGCCATGGACAAAAGAGTTGTCATTTGATTAATGGGATCACATCATTAGGAGAATGATGTGATTGACTTGACCCATTCCGTTAGCCTAGCACTTGATCGTTTAGTATGTTGCTATTGCTTTCTTCATGACTTATACATGTTCCTATGACTATGAGATTATGCAACTCCCGTTTACCGGAGGAACACTTTGTGTGCTACCAAACGTCACAACGTAACTGGGTGATTATAAAGGAGCTCTACAGATGTCTCCGAAGGTACATGTTGGGTTGGCGTATTTCGAGATTAGGATTTGTCACTCCAATTGTCGGAGAGGTATCTCTGGGCCCTCTCGGTAATGCACATCACTATAAGCCTTGCAAGCAATGTAACTAATGAGTTAGTTACGGAATGATGCATTACGTAACGAGTAAAGAGACTTGCCGGTAACGAGATTGAACTAGGTATTGGATACCGACGATCGAATCTCGGGCAAGTAACATACCGATGACAAAGGGAACAACGTATGTTGTTATGCGGTTTGACCGATAAAGATCTTCGTAGAATATGTAGGAGCCAATATGAGCATCCAGGTTCCGCTATTGGTTACTGACCGGAAACGGTTCTCGGTCATGTCTACATTGTTCTCGAACCCGTAAGGTCCGCACGCTTAAGGTTTCGATGACAGTTATATTATAAGTATATGAGTTTTGATGTACTGAAGAAGTTCGGAGTCCCGGATGAGACCGAGGACATGACGAGGAGTCTCGAAATGGTCGAGTTGTAAAGATCGATATATTGGACGACTATATTCGGACTTCAGAAAGGTTCCGAGTGATTCGGGTATTTTTTGGAGTACCGGAGAGTTACGGGAATTCGCCGGGGAGTATATGGGCCTTATTGGGCCATACGGGAATAGAGGAGAGAGGCCAAAAGGAAGGAGGCATGCGCCCCCCCTCTGGTCCGAATTGGACAAGGGTGCAGCCCCTTTCCTTCTCCTCTCCTCCTCTTTCCTTCTCTCCTACTCCAACAAGGAAGGAGGAGTCCTACTCTGGTGGGAGTAGGACTCCCCATGGCGCGCCCCCTCCTAGGCCGGTCGCCCCTTCCCCCTTGCTCCTTTATATACGGGGGCAGGGGGGCACCTCTAGGCACAACAACAATTGATCCCTTGGATCTCTTAGCCGTGTTCGGTGCCCCCCATGTTGTGGTTCTAAGTCTGACAGTAGAATGGGGGGTAGGTATGGAGAGGCAAGATCCTAGCTATGGAGCAGTTGTAAGTACAAGGGATGTACGAGTTCAGGCCCTTCTCGGAGGAAGTAACAGCCCTACGTCTCGGAGCCCGGAGGCGGTCGACTGGATTATGAGTGTATAGATTACAGGGGTGCGAACCCTTTACACTGAGGAGGGGGGTGGCTTATATAGTGCCTGCCAGACCCCTCCGGCCCTCAGTTATGTAGGGTTTAAAGTACATTAAGGCTAGGCATTACTGGTAACGCCTTACATAAAGTGTCCTAAATGCCATAAAGACTACTTAATTCCAGACCGTTTGGATGCAGAGTGGCTCTTGATCTCCTGGTGGTCGAGTGAGTCTTCATGGTCGAGTCCTTCGAGCCCGTCGAGTGAAGTCCCTCTTGGTCGACTGGAAGGCAGTTTCTTCTGAGGGTGTCCATGGGAAGGGTACTTAGGTAAGGCCTATGACCCTACCCTAGGTACATGACTTCATCATTAGCCCCCGAATGGATCGAGGTTTGAATGAGGAAGGAGTTGATAATATTTCCGACCTGCTTTTGTGTTCTGAACATGTGTCATCTTGGACCAATAATCTCTTTGTTGAAAACAACAACTTTTTCTTTCAGTCACCTTGATCCATTCTTTTCTTCCGTCGAGTGAACTTTTGAACCTAGTAAACTTCTAAGCGACGGATCACAGGAAATCTCTCGTCTGACAGATTGATCTGCCGTTAGCGGATTTTGTGGGATCCAAATTTTGGGAAGCGCGCGAAGCGGGGCGGACCGCGGCGCTCGGATGTGATAGGGCATAGACGCCTCGATTTCTGCGCCGCCTTTTTCGCCACGTATCGCGTACGCCCGACTATTTCGGGATATGATAGGATTGTCCGGACCCACTCGTCAGCCACTCGGAAATGTCCTTATAAAAGGCACCAGGTGAGGGTTTTTGAACAGTATCCCCCCATTCTTCCTCCTGCCCTCTCCCTCTCCGCCCGCCGTGCCTGTTCTCGCCCCTGCCCATCCACTCCTCGTGCGCTTCGTCGGCGACAATGGTGAAGGAGAAGACGACGGCTTTGGAGCGCGCGAAGAAGGCGATGGCGACGGGGAAGGCGAAAAGGAGAGCGCCCAGTCGGGGCGGATCCTCGTTCAGGTCCCGCCTGCCGCATGGCTGGGTACAAGGGGATTGGATCCGCTCGACCATCACCGAGACGGACCTCACTGAGATGGCCAACGAGGGCTTGATCCCTCACGGGGCAGCGAGGCTCCCGGGGAACGAGTGGCAACCACAGCCGCAGGAGGGTGAGTGCGTTCTTCTAGCTACTCACGTCGACCGTGGATTCTCCCCGCCTCCGAGTGTTTTCTTCCGTGGTTTCTTGTATTTCTTTGGGGCGCAACTCCACCATTTCAATCGAAATTCCATCGCCTACCTTGATGCCTTCGTGTCCATGTGCGAGAACTTCCTGGGCTGTCGACCGCACTGGGGTCTCTTTAAGCACATATTCACTTGTCGCTCACAGACAGTGAAAAAGGCGAGTCCGGATGACGATAGGACTAAGGTTATTCAGATGTGCGGGGTTCTTGGGATTTAGATGAGGAGCAAGAGTACTTTTCCGGCCATGACTCTTCCTGAGTCGGTCAAAGGGTGGCAGTCGACTTGGTTCTACTGCCAAGACGAGTCGAAGCCGGGGCAGTCGACTGGTCTCCCTCCGTTTTCCATGGACCGAGTGAACAAGCCCTCTTCTCTGAAGGTGCTTCCTGAGGAGAAAGCCCAAGTGAAGATGTTGATGGAGCGTGTAGTCCAGCTAGTTAGGGAAGGAGTGACGGGTATGGACCTTCTGGAGGTCTTCCTTAGGCGGCGCATCCAACCACTTCAGTACCGAGGCCATCCTATGTGGTCATCTTGAACCGAGGATGAAACTCGGGTCCATCCAGAAGCAGTCGACGACGCCACACTGGAGAGGTGGATGGCCGCGATCTCAGGGAATAAAGACAACCCTCGAGGGTCTAGGAGGATTCCGCCACTCGACCATTCCTACACTCCGGACACGGTATGCCCACTTTATCTTCAATGGTAATCTTGCTATACTTATTCTGCTTTTGCTGCAAATTGGTCGATTGATCTTTGTTTTGTTGTCTGTCAGGCCACCACCGAACTATACTCGATGCCCAATGGAGCATAGACGCCGGCGAGGAGGAGGAAGGAAGTGGGGGAAAGCCGAGGAGGAGTGGGATTGGATCTCTGATGATGATGATGAAGGTGATGACTCGGTGAGGAGGAAGAAGAGGAGGAGGAGGAGGAAGTTGCACCGCCTCGCTCGGAAAGACGCTCGAAGCTCGTCCATGACCCTGCAACCGAGCGTGGTAAGGGGGTCGCAACTGTCGTTCAGTCGACCAAGTGCCCTCGAACCACTTCTCTAGTGCCGACTGAGAAAGCTCCGAAGCAATCCAGGGTGGCGCCGTCAAAGCCGGCCAAGGTCTTGCCGAAGATGAAGGTGGTGATCCCCACTATCTCAGGGTAATGATGTCACTTGAGTTTTTCTGTTCCACATGAACTTATTTTTGGTCGACTCATGAATGAACCGACTGACTTACATCTTGAAGACCTTACTTCGATACCTCGGCGGTGGCGATCACGAGATGGAAGACGCCGCCACTTCAAAACCTGGTATGACTTTCATAATTCTGTCTTCGGTCGATTGGCTCTTTGTCTCTAATTTTGATTCTTTTCTGTAGCCCCGCCTAATGTCGTTATTACCCTTCCTAACGACGACGATGAGGAACCACTGAGGCACAGGAGGAGCAGGAAAGCGTCTGCTGGCAAGGCGACCCAAAACGTGCCAGCACCCGAGACACTGGTTGCGGAGGGAGAGAACATCACTCGGCCTACCGTATCTTTTGCGGTGCCGTTGACGAGTGCTCGCCCCTCATCGTCGAGTGCTGCGCAGCCGTCACTTTTCTCAACCCGCCGTCCCGAGAGGACCAAGCGATCTTTGCAAAAAGCAATCGCCAGGTAGGAGTCATGATGGAGCAAGTGAAGGCCATCCGAGAAGCTAGCCAGGCCGCCTATGACGCCAGTTCAGCTCTTCAGAGTAACGTTTAGGTCAGTCAGTCATCGCCTTTTCTGTTAGGATATGATATCTGAAAATTCTTCTTTCTGAAATCCATAGTGATTGTCCTACACCCACTGGGTGTGTTGATTGGAATTCCGGTTTAGTGGGGGCACGCTGAGTGCACCCACTGGGTGTAGTCCCCAAGGCTATGGTGGACTGCTGGCAGTCGACCATAGTCTTTATAAGTTAAGTTTTTCCTTCATTCGACTAGGTCGAATGGATTTCCAGACCGGTGGGGGCACGCTGAGTGCACCCACCGGTGTAATCCCGAGGCGTGGTCGATGCTGGCGATGGACTACGATCTGAAGAACATCTCTGTTTTTTTTTGGTCGACTGGTCGACTCGCCATTCTCCTAGTGGGGGCACGCTGAGTGCACCCACTGGGTGTAGTCCCCGAGACTATGGTCGAATGTTTGTATTCGGCTGTAGTCTTAGAAACGTATGATTTTTCCTTAGTCACTCGGAAGTGAATTGTCTTTGACATTTTGTCGAGTGGTTCTTCGTAGAAATCCTGCGACCTTGCGGCTCGTTACACTGAGTTGGAGAACAAACACATTCAGCTCGAGCTTGATCTGAAGCTGGCCCAGGAGAATTTAACGAAGGCGAAGGAGTAAGCTAACGGTATGTTTGGTGAGGCTTTCGACGAATGCTTCTGCCCCTCGTTTGTTTCAAATTCTGACCTTGCTGTAACTTTGCAGGCAAAGTGAAGGATGCCCAGAAGAAGAAAGACCTTAAGTTGGCTGAAATGCAGAAGACAGCTTTAGAGAAGACCAAGATCGCAGACGAGAAGTTAGCTTCGGTCACCAAGCTTGAAGAAGAAAACACCAATCTGAAAGCTGCTCTTGATGCTGCCAACAAAGAGGTCAGTCGACTGAAAAGTGATAAAATTGCCCTGATTGATAAGGCCAGTGAGCTGGTGGGGAAGAAGAACGATCTGGAGGCTTATCTGGGTGGACTCGCCAAGAAGCTATTCCTCATGCTCGAAGGTAATCTTTTGCACCTAAACAGGTATTCTAACTGTGATCTTCCCATTCGACTCGGCTTGACTCGGTGGTTGTGCTTGCAGAATTTTGCCAGAACTTTGAAGAGGAGACTGGTCGACTGGAGCCAAACCTGGACCCCATCAACTCTCCTGTGAATGACGAAGTCTCCATGAACGTGCTCCGGCTCGAATCTCGTGTTGCTGCCGTCGTTGATTATCTCGCAAGGCTGAAGGTTGCCACTTCCCGCATCGACGCTACGCTCTGGCCCATAGAGACGCTCCAGAATGACCTCGAGTCTTTGATGACTCGACTGAACACAGTCCCAAGTCGAGTGCAGGAGTGGAAGAAGTCTTCTGCCAGGTGTGGCGCAGACGTTGCTCTATCCTTGGCCCGAGTCCATTGCAAGGATGCACGAGAAGACAAGTTAGCGGCTCTTCGGGTGGCTAACACTAAGAAGCATGATTTCCGGTCTTTCATGGAGACCTTCATCGCCGCCGCCACTCGGATTGCTGATGGGATCGACCTTGACGAGTTTGTTGCACCTTCCAGCCCTCCACAGGAGGGGTAAAAAACTTCTTGAGCTCGACACTTTAAATTTGCCGCGGTATGCCGATTGATTTTTGTAACCAACAAACCTTAACAGGCTTAGCGCCTGAGCACTTTCGGTTCCGTTAGGTATTTATCCGAACTTGGATTTGACGTTTGAATATGCTTGCATTTGGTTTGAGATGTCTTTTGCAGGTTAAAGCAAGGTGCTTATTGCAATCGACTTGTTCCCCAATTCACTTAGGCAGGCACTGGGCTGCAGCTAAGCCTCCGAGTGTGAGGTTTGTGTTGGGGAACGTAGTAATTTCAAAAATTTTCCTACGCACACTCAAGATCATGGTGATGTATAGCAACAAGAGGGGAGAGTGTTGTCTACATACCCTTGTAGACCCGAAGCGGAAGCGATCACAACGTAGAGGAAGTAGTCGTACGTTCTCCTCGCGATCCGACCGATCCCGGCGCCGTTACTCCGGCGCCCCCGAGTTCTTGACACACGTACAGCTCGATGACGTCCCTCGTACTCCGATCCAGCCGAGTGTCGAGGGAGAGTTTCGTCGACCTGACGGCGTGGTGACGATCTTGATGTTTCACGGCGCAGGGCTTCGCCTAAGCTTCGCGACAGTATAACCGAGGTGGAATATGGTGGAGGGGGCACCGACACGGCTAAGGAACGATCCGTAGATCTAACTTGTGTGTCCTAGGGTGCCCCCTGCCCCGTATATAAAGGAGCAAGGGGAGGGGCTGGCCGGCCAAGGGTGGCGCGCAGGAGTCCTACTCCCTCTGGGAGTAGGATTCCCCCAATCCTAGTTGGACTAGGATTCCTGGAGGGGAAAGAGAGAGGGGGCGGCCCCTTTCCTAGTCCTAGTAGGACTAGGGAAGGGGGGGCCTTGCGCCACCTAGGGCTGGCCCTTCTCCTTTCCACTAAGGCCCACTATGGCCCATTTACCTCCGGGGGTTCCGTAACCTCCGGTACTCGATAAATTCCTTTTTCGCCCGAACCATTCCGAACTCCAAACATAGGCTTCCAATATATCAATCTTTATGTCTCGACCATTTGAGACTCCTCGTCATGTCCGTGATCACATCCGGGACTCGAACTTCTTGGTACATCAAAATACATAAACTCATAATAAGCATCATCGAAACCTTAAGCGTGCGGACCCTACGGTTCGAGAACAATGTAGACATGACCTAGAACTATTCACGGTCAATAACCAATAGCGGGACCTGGATGCCCATATTGGTTCCTACATATTCTCTGAAGATCTTTGTCGGTCGGACCGCATAACAACATCGTTGTTCCCTTTGTCATCGGTATGTTACTTGCCCGAGATTCGATCGTCGGTATCCAATACCTAGTTCAATCTCGTTACGGCAAGTCTCTTTACTCGTTCCGTAATACATCATCTCACAACTAACTCATTAGTTGTAGTGCTTGCAAGGCTTCATGATGTGTATTACCGAGAGGGCCCAGAGATACCTCTCCAGACAATCGGAGTGACAAAACCTAATCTCGAAATCGCCAACCCAACATCGCCTTTGGAGACACTGTAGTACTCCTTTATAATCACCCGATTCGTTGTGATGTTTGGTAGCACCAAAGTGTTCCTCCGTAAACAGGAGTTGCATAATCTCATAGTTACGAGGAACATGTATATGTCATGGATAAAAGCGGTAGCAACATACTAAGCGATCGTGTGCTAAGCTTATGGAATGGGTCATGTCAATCGATCATTCTACTAATGATGTGACCTTGTTAATCAAATAACAACTCCTTGTTCATGGTCGGAAACATAACCATCTTTGATTAACAAGCTAGTCTAGTAGAGGCATACTAGTGACATGTTGTTTTGTTTATGCATTCACACATGTATCATGTTTCCGGTTAATACAATTCTAGCATGAATGATAAACATTTATCATGAAATAAGGAAATAAATAATAACTTTATTATTGCCTCTAGGGCATATTTCCTTGATCTCCCACTTGCACTAGAGTCAATAATCTAGATTACATAGTAATGATTCTAACACCCATGGAGTCTTGGTGCTGATCATGTTTTGCTCGTGGAAGAGGCTTAGTCAACGGTGCGCAACATTCAGATCCGTATGTATCTTGCAAATCTCTATGTCTCCCACGGACTAAGTCCGGATGGAATTGAAGCGTCTCTTGATGTGCTTGGTCCTCTTGTGAAATCTGGATTCCTTCGCTAAGGCAATTGCTCGATATTGTCACGAAGATTTTCATTGGACCCGATGCACTAGGTATGACACCTAGATCGGATATGAACTCCTTCATCCGCACTCCTTCATTAGCTGCTTCGAAGCTGCTATGTACTCCGCTTCACATGTAGATCCCGCCTGACGCTTTGTTTAGAACTGCACCAACCGACAGCTCCTCCGTTTAGTGTAAATCGTATCCGGTCTGCGATTTAGAATCGTCCGGATCGTGTCAAAGCTTGCATCAACGTAACCGTTCACGATGAGCTCTTTGTCACCTCCATATCTGAGAAACATATCCTTAGTCCTTTTCGGTATTTCAGATGTTCTTGACCGCTGTCCGATGATCCACTCTGGATTACTTTGGTACCTCCTGCTAGGCTTATAGCAAGGCACACATCAGGTCCGTACACAGCATTGCATACATGATAGAGCCTATGGCTGAAGCATAGGAACATCTTTCATTTTCTCTCTATCTTCTGCGGTGGTCGGGCATTGAGTCTTACTCAACTTCACACCTTGTAACACGAGCAAGAACCCTTTCTTTGCTTGATCCATTTTGAACTTCTTCAAAATTTTGTCAAGGTATGTGCTTTGTGAAAGTCCAATCAAGCGTCTTGATCTATCTCTATAGATCTTAATGCCCAATATGTAAGCAGCTTCACGAGGTCTTTCATTGAAAAACTCTTATTCAAGTATCCCTTTATGCTATCCGGAAATTCTATATCATTTCCGATCAGCAATATGTCATCTACATATAATATCGAAATGCTCTGAGCTCCCACTCACTTTCTTGTAAATCTGAGCTTCTCCAAAAGTCTGTAC
Source organism: Aegilops speltoides (assembly GCA_021437245.1). Classification (NCBI taxonomy): domain Eukaryota; kingdom Viridiplantae; phylum Streptophyta; class Magnoliopsida; order Poales; family Poaceae; genus Aegilops; species Aegilops speltoides. The sequence continues at coordinate 335,512,242 of CM038147.1, read as the reverse complement.
AAACCCAAATGCTTTGATCACACTATCAAAGCGTTTATTCCAACTCGAGATGCTTGCACCAGTCCATAGATGGATCATTGGAGCTTGCACACTTTGTTAGCTCCTTTGGATCGATAAAACCTTCGGTTGCATCATATACAACTCTTCTTCCGTAAATCCATTCAGAATGCAGTCTTTACATCCATTTGCCAAATTTCATAATCATAAAATCGGCAATTGCTAACATGATTCGGACGGACTTAAGCATCGCTACGGGTGAGAAGGTCTCATCGTAGTCAATCCCTTGAACTTGTCGAAAACCTTTTGCGACAAGTCGAGCTTTATAAACGATAACATTACCGTCGATGTCGGTCTTCTTCTTGAAGATCCACTTGTTTTCTATTGCTTGCCTACCCTCGGGCAAGTCAACCAAAGTCCATACTTTGTTTTCATACATGGATCCCATCTCGATTTCATGGCCTCAAGCCATTTTGCGAATCTGGGCTCACCATCGCTTCTTCATAGTTCGTAGGTTCATCATGATCTAGTAGCATGATTTCGAACAGGATTACCGTACCACTCAGTGCGGATCTTACTCTGTTGATCTACGAGGTTACTGTAGTAACTTGATCTGAAGTTTCATGATCAACATCATTAACTTCCTCACTACTTGGTGTAGGTGTCTCGAAACCGGTTTACTGCGACGAACTACTTTCAAGTAAGGGAGAAGGTACTATTACCTCATCAAGTTCCACTTTCCTCCCACTCACTTCTTTGAGAGAAACTCCTTCTCTAGAAAGGATCCATTCTTAACAACGAATGTCTTGCCTTGGATCTGTGATAGAAGGTGTACCCAACTGTCTCCTTTGGGTATCCTATGAAGACACATTTCTCCGATTTGGGTTCGAGCTTATCGGGTTGAAGCTTTTCACATAAGCATCGCATCCCCAAACTTTAAGAAACGACAACTTTGGTTTCTTGCCAAACCATAGTTCATAAGGTGTCGTCTCAGCGGATTTCGACGGTGTGAATGCGGCCGTCTCTAGAGCATAACCCCAAAGCGATAGCGGTAAATCTGTAAGAGACATCATAGATCGCACCATATCTAGTAAAGTGCGATTCTGACGTTCGGACACACCATTACGTTGTGGTGTTCGGGTGGCGTGAGTTGCGAAACTATTCGCATTGTTTCAAATGTAGACCAAACTTCGTAACTCAAATATTCACCTCCACGATCGGATCGTAGAAACTTAATTTTCTTGTTACGATGATTTTCAACTTCACTCTGAAATTCTTTGAACTTTTCAAACGTTTCAGACTTATGTTTCATTAAGTAGATATACCCATATCTGCTTAAGTCATCTGTGAAGGTGAGAAAATAACGATATCCGCCACGAGCCTCAACATTCATTGGACCACATACATCCAGTATGTATGATTTCCAACAAATCTGTTGCTCTCTCCATAGTACCGAGAACGGTGTTCTAGTCATCTTGCCCATGAGGCACGGTTCGCAAGTGCCAAGTGATTCATAATCAAGTGACTCCAAAAGTCCATCGAGATGGAGTTTCTTCATGCGCTTTATACCGATATGACCTAAGCGGCGATTACCACAAATAAGTTGCACTATCATTATCAACTCTGCATCTTTTGGTTTCAACATTATGAATATGTGTATCACTACTATCGAGATTCATCAAAATAGACCATTCCTCAAGGGTGCATGACCATAAAAGATATTACTCATATAAATAGAACAACCATTATTCTCTGATTTAAATGAATAACCGTCTCGCATCAAACAAGATCCAGATATAATGTTCATGCTCAACGCAGCACCAAATAACAATTATTTAGGTCTAAAACTAATCCGAAGGTAGATGTAGAGGTAGCGTGCCGACCGCGATCACATCGACTTTGGAACCATTTCCCACGCGCATCGTCACCTCGTCCTTTGCCGTGTTAAGCAATCCGTAGTCCTGTTTGAGTTGCAAATATTAGCAATGAACCAAGATCAAATACCAGTGCTACTGCGAGCTCTAGTAAGGTACACATCAATAACATGTATATCACATATACCTTTGTTCACCTTGCCATCCTTCTTATCCGCCAAATACTTGGGGCAGTTCCGCTTCCAAAGACGACCGCTTGCGGTAGAAGCACTCGATTTCAGGCTTAGGTCCGGACTTGGGTTTCTTCTCTGAGCACAACTTGCTTGCTGTTCTTCTTGAAGTTCCTTCTTCTTCCCTTTGCCTTTCTTCTTGAAACTAGTGGTCTTATTGACCATCAACACTTGATGCTCCTTCTTGATTTCTACCTCCATGCAGCCTTTAGCATTGCGAAGAGCTCGAGCATAGTCTTTACTAACCCTTGCATATTATAGTTCATCACGAAGCCTTTGTAGCTTGGTGGCGTTGATTGAAGAATTACATCAATGACACAATCATCCGGAAGATTAACTCCCAATTGTGTCAAGTGATTGTAGTACCCGGACATTACGAGTATATGCTCACTAATGAACTATTCTCCTCCATCTTGCAGCTATAGAACTTATTGGAGACTTCATATCTCTCAATCCGGGCATTACATTTGGAATATTAACTTCAACTCTGGAACATCTCATATGCTCCATGACGTTCAAAACGTCGTTGAAGTCCCGGTTCTAAGCCGTAAAGCATGGCACATCTGAACTATAGAGTAGTCATCGACTTTGCTCGCCAGACGTTCTTAACGTCGTCGGTTGCATCAAGAAGAGCTGGCACCCAGCGGTGCATCCAGGCGTAACTCTTTTGTGCAGCAATGAGGATAATCCTCAAGTTACGGACCCGATCCGTATAATTGCTACCATCATCTTTCAACTTTGCTTTCTCAAGGAACGCATTAAAATTCAACGGAACAACAAAGACGAGCCATCTATCTACAATCAAACATAAACAAGCAAGATACTATCGGTACTAAGTTCATGATAAATTTAAGTTCAATTAATCATATTACTTAAGAACTCCCACTTAGAAAGACATCTCTCTAGTCATCTAAGTGATCACGTGATCCAAATCAACTAAACCATAACCGATCATCACGTGAAATGGAGTAGTTTTCAATGGTGAACATCTTATGTTGATCATATCTACTATATGATTCACGCTCGACCTTTCGGTCTCCGTGTTCGAGGCCATATCTGCATATGCTAGGCTCGTCAAGTTTAACCCGAGTATTCTGCGTGTGCAAAACTGGCTTGCACCCGTTGTAGATGGACGTGAGCTTATCACACCGATCATCACGTGGTGTGCAGGCACGACGAACTTTGGCAGCGGTGCATACTCGGGAGAACACTTCTTGATAATTTAGTGAGAGATCATCTTATAATGCTACCGTCAATCAAAGCAAGATAAGATGCATAAAAGGATAAACATCACATGCAAATCAATATAAGTGATATGATATGGTCATCATCATCTTGTGCTTCATGATCTCCATCTTGCGGCACCACCATGATCACCATCGTCACCGGCGCGACACCTTGATCTTCATCGTAGCATCGTTGTCGTCTCGCCAAACTTATGATTCTCGACTATCGCTACCGCTTAGTGATAAAGTAAAGCATTACAGAAGCGATTGCATTGCATACAATAAGCGACAACCATATGGCTCCTGCCGATTGCCGATAACCGGTTACAAAACATGATCATCTCATACAATAAAATATAGCATCACGTCTTGACCATATCACATCACAACATGCCTGCAAAAACAAGTTAGGCGTCCTCTACTTTGTTGTTGCAAATTTTACGTGGCTGCTACGGGCTTAAGCAAGATCCAGTCTCACCTCGCATCAAAACCACAGCGATACTTCGTCAAATAGACTCCGTTTAACCTTCTCAAGGACGGGCGTAGCCACACTCAGTTCAACTAAAGTGAGAGAGACAGCACCCACCAGTCACCTTTAAGCAGCGAGTGCTCGCAGCGGTGAAACCAGTCTCGCGTAAGCGTCTGGCGTAATGTCGGTCCAGGCGCTTCATCTCACAATACCGCTGAACCAAAGTATGACATGCTGGTAGGTAGTATGACTTGTATCGCCCACAACTCACTTGTGTTCTACTCGTGCAAAACATCAAACCATATAAAAACCTAGGCTCGGATGCCATTTGTTGGGGAGCGTAGTAATTTCAAAAATTTCCTCGCACACTCAAGATCATGGTGATGTATAGCAGCGAGAGGGAGAGTGTTGTCTACATACCCTAGTAGACCCGGCGGAAGCGATCACAACGTAGAGGAAGTAGTCGACGTTCTCCTCGCGATCCGACCGATCCGGCGCCGTTACTCGGCGCCCGAGTTCTTGACACACGTCAGATCGATGGCGTCCCTCGTACTCCGATCCAGCCGAGTGTCGAGGAGAGTTTCGTCGACGACGGCGTGGTGGCGATCTTGATGTTTCACGGCGAGGCTTCGCCTAAGCTTCGCGACAGTATAACCGAGGTGGAATATGGTGGAGGGGCACCGCTGCGGCTAAGGAACGATCCGTAGATCTAACTTGTGTGTCCTAGGGTGCCCCCTGCCCCAGATATAAAGGAGCAAGGGGAGGGGCTGGCCGGCCAAGGGTGGCGCGCCAGGAGTCCTACTCCTCCGGGAGTAGGATTCCCCCAATCCTAGTTGGACTAGGATTCGGGAGGGGAAAGAGAGAGAGGGGCGGCCCCTTTCCTAGTCCTAGTAGGACTAGGGAAGGGGGGCGCTGACCACCTAGGGCTGGCCCTTCTCCTTTCCACTAAGGCCCACTATGGCCCATTTACCTCCGGGGTTCCAGGTAACCTCCGGTACTCGATAAATTCCTGTTTTACCGGAACCATTCCGAACTCCAAACATAGGCTTCCAATATATCAATCTTTATGTCTCGACCATTTGAGACTCCTCGTCATGTCCGTGATCACATCCGGACTCGAACTTCTTGGTACATCAAAATACATAAACTCATAATAACATCGCCATCGAAACCTTAAGCGTGCGGACCCTACGGTTCGAGAACAATGTAGACATGACCTAGAACTATTCACGGTCAATAACCAATAGCGGGACCTGGATGCCCATATTGGTTCCTACATATTCTACGAAGATCTTTGTCGGTCGGACCGCATAACAACATCGTTGTTCCCTTTGTCATCGGTATGTTACTTGCCCGAGATTCGATCGTCGGTATCCAATACCTAGTTCAATCTCATTACCGGCAAGTCTCTTTACTCGTTCCGTAATACATCATCTCACAACTAACTCATTAGTTGTAGTGCTTGCAAGGCTTGATGATGTGTATTACCGAGAGGGCCCAGAGATACCTCTCCGACAATCGGAGTGACAAAACCTAATCTCAAATCGCCAACCCAACATCCGCCTTTGGAGACACCTGTAGTACTCCTTTATAATCACCCGATTCGTTGTGACGTTTGGTAGCACCAAAGTGTTCCTCCGTAAACGGAGTTGCATAATCTCATAGTTACGAGGAACATGTATATGTCATGGATAAAAGCAGTAGCAACATACTAAGCGATCGTGTGCTAAGCTTATGGAATGGGTCATGTCAATCAGATCATTCTACTAATGATGTGACCTTGTTAATCAAATAACAACTCCTTGTTCATGGTCAGGAAACATAACCATCTTTGATTAACAAGCTAGTCTAGTAGAGGCATACTAGTGACATGTTGTTTTGTTTATGCATTCACACATGTATCATGTTTCCGGTTAATACAATTCTAGCATGAATGATAAACATTTATCATGAAATAAGGAAATAAATAATAACTTTATTATTGCCTCTAGGGCATATTTCCTTCAGTTTGCTCTCCACTCGGTAGGATTTTCAAAACTTAGGCGAGCACCGGGCTGCAGCTAAGCCCCCGAGTGGGGAGGTTTGCTCTCCACTGGGTAGGATTTTCAAAACTTAGGCGAGCACTGGGCTGCAGCTAAGCCCCTAGTGGGAGGTTTGCTCTCCACTCGGTAGGATTTTCAAAACTTAGGCGAGAATTGGGCTGCAGCTAAGCCCCCGAGTGGGAGGTTTTCTCTCCACTCGGTAGGATTTTCAAAACATAGGCGAGCACTGGGCTGCAGCTAAGCCCCCGAGTGGGGAGGTTTGCTCTCCACTCGGTAGGATTTTCAAAACTTAGGCGAGCACTGGGCTGCAGCTAAGCCCCCGAGTGGGGAGGTTTGCTCTCCACTTGGTAGGATTTTCACGTTATACTTGTGGCGTAGCTCGAAGGAGAGGGTAGCAGTCGACTTGCACCTCGTCCTCCTTGCGGAACACACGTTGTATTTGTGGTGTAGCTCGGAAGAGAGGATAGCAGTCGACCTGCACCTCGTCTCCCTTGCGGAGCGCATGTTGTACTTGTGGCGTAGCTCGAAGGAGAAGGTAGCAATTGACCTGCACCTCGTCCTCCTTGCAGAGCGCACGTTTTACTTGTGGCGTAGCTCGGAGGAGAGGATAGCATTCGACCTGTACCTCGTCTTCCTTGCGGAGCACACGTTGAATTTGAACTTAGGCGAGTTCTTAGACTGCAGCTAAGCCCCCGAGTGGGAGGCTGGCTCACCACTCGGTAGGATTTTATTGAAACTTAGGCGAGTACTTGGACTGCAGCTAAGCCCCCCGAGTGGGAGTCTGGCTCACCACTCGGTAGGATTTTATTGAAACTTAGGCGAGTACTTGGACTGCAGCTAAGCCCCAGAGTGGGAGTCTGGCTCACCACTCGGTAGGATTTTATTGAAACTTAGGCGAAACGGATTCACAGCTAAGCCCCCGAGTGGGAGGCTGGCTCGCCACTCGGTAAGGATTTTTTTTTACAAACTTAGGCGAAATGGATTCGCAGCTAAGCCACCCATTGAGAGGGAATTTTACTGAACAAATAAAAGTGACAAAAAATCATTGGGGAAATTATGACACTATTATCTTGCAAAACATGAACTACAGAAGTACTTTTATTACAACTCATCCGAGTGAAAACTTTAAGTGTAAAATGGGCGGAGTAACACCGCGTTCCAAGCTCGGGGCTCGTCGATATTGTGCTCGACGTTGTAGAGACGGTACGCTCCGTTGTGGAGAACCTTGGTGACGATGAAGGGTCCTTCCCAAGAAGGAGCAAGCTTGTGTGGTTTCTGCTGATCCACTCGGAGAACCAAATCTCCTTCCTGGAAGGCTCGACTCTTCACGTTTTTGGCATGGAAGCGACGCAAGTCTTGTTGGTAGATGGTCGATCGAATCAGAGCCATCTCCCTTTCTTCCTCTAGGAGCTCGACTGCATCCTGCCGCGCTTGTTCTGCTTCAGCTTCGGTGTAGAGCTCAACTCGAGGAGCGTTGTGGAGTAGATCACTCGGTAAGACCGCCTCAGCTCCATAGACCAAGAAGAATGGAGTTCTTCGATGACCGGTTAGGCGTGGTCCTTAGACCCCACAGCACCGAGGGAGTTCATCGACCCATGCTCCACCGCATGCTTGAGGTCACGCATCGGCCGTGGTTTCAACCCTTTGAGGATCAAGCCGTTGGCCGCTCCGCTTGTCCATTCGACCGGGGATGGGCGATCAAGCGAGTCGACTCGTGTGCCGAGATGTGCGTAACGCCTACAATTCCTCCGAATCGAAGTTTGATCCATTGTCGATGATGATCTGTGTGGGACTCCGTGTCCAATATCGGTTCTCGATGAAGGCGACAGCGATCGCGTCAAGGTTCTTGATGGGCTTAGCCTCAATCCACTTGGTGAACTTGTCGATTGCTACCAGTACATGTGTGAAACCACTTCGTCCTGTTCTCAAGGGACCAACCATATCCAAACCCCATACTGCGAAGGGCCAGATGAGTGGAATGGTCTTCAGAGCTGATGCAGGCTTGTGTGACATGTTGGAGTAAAATTGGCATCCTTCGCACTTGTCGACTATTTTCTTTGCCATTTCATTCACCCTTGGCCAATAAAATCCGGCTTGGTATGCTTTGGCCATGATAGTCCGAGAGGACACATGATGGCCATAGGTCCCCGAGTGGATGTCATCAAGGATTATTCGACCTTCTTCTGGCGTTATGCACTTCTGACCAACTCCTGTCGCGCTCTCTCTGTATAGCTGTCCTTTGATCACAGTAAAGGCCTTGGATCGACGGACGATCTGTCGAGCCTCTTCCTCGTCCTCCGGGAGCTCTTTTCTCAGGATATACGCGATGTATGGAACTATCCAGTCGGGAGTGATCACTAAAGCCTCCATGACCAAGTCGACCACTGCTGGGACTTCAACCTCAGTCGGATCTGTGGCACTCTTGGGCTGCGGAGCTTCTTCGGTAAAAGGATCTTCTTTTACTGATGGAGTATGGATATGCTCTAAGAACACATCGCTGGGTATGGCTTCTCTCTTGGAACCTATCTTCGCCAAATCATCAGCCGCTTGATTTTTCAGTCGGGGTATATGATGGAGCTCTAACCCCTCAAACTTCTTTTCCAGCTTCCTCACTTGCATTGCGAGATCCAATCATGGCTGGGCTTCTAACGCCCACTCCTTCATCACTTGGTTAACCACCAAATCTGAGTCGCCATAAACCATAAGGCGACAGGGCCGAAAGTGAAATGGCCATGCGCAACACATACAAAAGGGCCTCGTATTCCGCCTCATTGTTGGAGGAATCAAACTGAATCTGGAGCACATATCGAGCTTATCTCCTCCAGGGAAACCAGGACTACCCCAAAGACCGGAACCATTTAACATCTTAGAGCCATCAAAGAACATGGTCCAATGCTCCGAAAGTGAACTTGAGTCGGCTGTTGTTGTTCAATCCACTCGGCAAGAAATCTGCTATTGCTTGGGACTTAATGGCTTTCTTTGCCTCAAACTTGATATCAAGGGAAGGAGTTCAATCGCCCATTTCGCCACTCGACCGATTCGTCTCATTGTGCGAGAATCTCTCAAAGTGGGCGTTCTTGGCGATAATGGAATGATCAGAGAAATAATGAGCAACCTTCTTCGTGGTCATGTAGATTCCAACACAACCTTCTGATAATGAGGATATCTTTGCTTTAATGGAGTCAAAACTTCAGATAGATAGTACACTGGGCATTGAACTTTGAAGGCTTTCCCTTCTTCTTCTCGTTCGACCATAAGTACTGTACTGACGACTTGTCCTGTGGCTGCAATATAAAGCAACAGAGGCTCTTTGCTGATTAGGCGCAGCAAGCACCGATCGGGTGGAGAGCGAGCTTTCAGCTCGGCAAGCTGCATCGACTTCGAGTCCACTCGAACTTGTTCGCCTTCTTCATCGATCGGTAAAGAGGCAATGCCTTTTCACCGAGTCGAGATGAATCGACTTAACGCGCCAAACATCCAAGAAGCTTCGACATCGTGCACTCGCGCGTAGGCGTTTCATTGGAGTATAGCACCAACTTTTTCGGGTTAGCATCGATTCCTCGTTCGGAAACAAGAAAACCGAGTAACTTTCCACCAGGAACTCCGAATGTGCACTTTGACGGATTGAGCTTGATATCATACCTCCTGAGATTGGCAAATGTTTCAGCAAGGTCAGTCAACAGGTCGGAACCCTTTCGTGACTTGACCACAATATCATCCATGTACGATTCAACGTTCCGACTGATTTGAGTGAGTGAACACTTCTGAATCATCCGCATGAACGTGGCTCCGGCATTCTTGAGGCCGAATGGCATGGTAATATAGCAGAAGCACCCGAATGGAGTGATGAAAGCTGTTTTTATCTCATCGGGTCCGTACAGACGGATCTGATGGTACCCGGAATAAGCGTCTAGAAAAGACAATCTCTCGCATCCCGCAGTCGAGTCAACAATTTGATCGATGCGAGGGAGAGGAAAATGATCTTTCGGGCAGGCCCGATTGATGTGTTTGAAATCAATGCAAATGCGGAGTGACTTGTCCTTCTTGGGAACCATGACGACATTGGCGAGCCACTCAGAGTGGTATATCTCTCGGATAAACCCTGCCGCCAATAGTCGAGCCACCTCCTCACCAATGGCTTTTCTCTTCTGGACGGCGGACCGTCGAAGATGTTCTTTGACTGGTTTTGCTGCTGAATTGACTCTTAGGTGATGCTCAGCCAGCCCCCTGGGAACACCCGGCATGTCAGCAGGCTTCCATGCAAAGATGTCCCAGTTCTCACGGAGGAACTGGATGAGCGCTTCTTCCTATTTAGGGTCGAGTGTTGTGGAAATATGGGTCGGAGCCGCATTGGGGTCGGTCGGGTGAATGTGAACAGGTTTCGTCTCCCCGGACGGCTGAAATGCTGATTCTGTGGCAGGCTTCTTGGCCCGCAACAAATCACTCGGATCTGCATTTTGCTTGTACCCTTCCAGCTCGACCATTGTTATCTGGGAATCAGCAATTTTCGAGCCTTTCTGGAAGCACTCTTCTACCTTCTTCCGATTACCAGTGACAGTGATCACGCCTTTGGGGCCGGGCATTTTCAGTTTGAGGTACACGTAACATGGGCGAGCCATGAACCGTGCATAAGCTGGTCTTCCCAAAATAGCGTGGTAAGCGCTCTGAAAATCCACGACTTCAAACGTCAGCTTCTCTTTGCGGAAATGCTTCGAGTCACCGAACACCACGTCCAGAGCTATTTGGCCGAGTGACTCAGCCTTCTTGCCGGGTGTAACTCCATGAAAACTCATGTTTCTAGTGCTCAGTCGGGACATCGGAATGCCCATTCCTTTCAGTGTCTCTGCATATAGTATGTTCAGTCCACTACCACCATCCATTAGCACCTTTCTCAGTCGAGTGCCTTCGACGACCGGGTCGACCACCAAAGCTTGCCTCCCAGGGGTGGCTATGTGAGTCAGGTGATCAGACTGGTCGAATGTAATGGGATTTTGGGACCATCTCAAATAACTGGGCGTCGCCGGGGCGACCATATTCACCTCACGGTTGATAACCTTCAGTCGGCTTTTGCTCTCCACATCAGCAAATATCATCAGAGTGGAGTTAACATGAGGATATCCTCCATCACTGTCCTCCTTGTCTTCGGCTTTGTCCGACTCCTTTTCCTTGTCCTTGGGCTGTTTACCTTGGAACTGCTGGATCAGGAGCCGGCACTGGCGAGTGGTATGCTTCGGATAATTGAAATTACCCTCTTCGTCTTTCTTCGTGTGGATGTGACACGCCAGATCCATCATGTCATTTCCTTCTTTATCCTTCACCTTCTTGGGGTTCCAGGATCCTTTGGGTTTTCCTTTGAACTTGCCCTGAGTCACGGCCAGAGCCTCTCCAGGAGCCGCTGGTTCGGCTTTCCGCTTCTGCTTCCGACTGGAGTTCCCTTTCTCCGACTGACTAGGCTTGTACTTGCCGCTCCGGAGTCGGTCCTCTTCTTCGCCGTTGGCGTACTTAGTAGCAATTTCCATCATCCGACTCAGGGTCATATCTCCGGTCCGACCAAACTTCAAACTCAATTCTCTATTCTTAACACCATCCTTGAAGGCGCAGACTGCCTGATGATCAGACACGTTCTCCACGGTATGATGCAAAGTGATCCATCTCTGAATATACTCTCTTAAGGTCTCATTCGACTTACGCACACAAACTTGCAGCTCATTCAATCCAGCTGGTCGCTTGCAAGTTCCCTCGAATGTTCTGACGAACACTCGGGAAAGATCTTCCCAAGTGTAAATGCTGCTAGGAGTTAACTGATTCAACCACGCCCTGGCCGAACCTTCCAACATGAGCGGTAAATGCTTCATAGCCACTTCATCATTTCCGCCACCAATCTGCACCGCCGCTCGGTAGTCTTCAAGCCAAGTTTCAGGCTTAGACTCACCGGTGAACTTGCTGACTCCAGTCACCAACCTGAAGTTGGGGGGAATCACCGCGGCTCTGATAGCCCTGCTGAAACATTCCAGACCAGAAACATGCACTCGGCTGCTAGTGGGCGCATCTCTGTCGTGGCCACCTCGATGAGCCCTGTTCCGATCGACCAAGCCTTGCACGATGATGGATCGCGCGTCAAAGCCTGGTTCCCTGGGGTCGACCGGAGCTCTTCGTCCCACACTGAGCTGGTGCCTGTCATCTTGCCGCTGATGAGCGTAGGAGCCACCCCTCGGGGGAGGAGTGGGCACTCGACACCTATCATCACGATCGTATCGGTCACCATATTGGTCCCATCGATTCTCGTGTCCTTCACGCCGCGGAGGCGATCTAGGGCTGTGAGCCGACTGAACCGTATTCGCAGCAATGGATCGACTGTGAATCCTGTTGCATGACTGCGACACGGCTGAATTTTGATCTCCAGCTGCCCGGAGCAAATCTCTAATTTGCATCAAGCCTCTGCCAGCCTCCGACTGAGAGGGCTGAATCGACTCTGCTATACGGGTTGCAGCTGCTAAATTCTAAATCGGGGTTCGATATGTTGGGGAACGTAGTAATTTCAAAATTTTTCCTACGCACACGCAAGATCATGGTGATGTATAGCAACGAGAGGGGAGAGTGTTGTCCACATACCCTTGTAGACCCGGCGAAGCGATCTGGCGTAGAGGAAGTAGTCGTCGTTCTCCTCGCGATCCGACCGATCCGGCGTCGTTACTCCGGCGCCCCGAGTTCTTGACACACGTACAGCTCGATGGCGTCCCTCGTACTCGATCCAGCCGAGTGTCGAGGAGAGTTTCGTCGACCTGACGGCGTGGTGGCGATCTTGATGTTTCACGGCGCGAGGCTTCGCCTAAGCTTGACGAGTATGACCGAGGTGGAATATGGTGGAGGGGCACGCACACGGCTAAGGAACGATCTAAAGATCAAACTTGTGTGTTCCAAGGTGCCCCTTGCCCCGTATATAAAGGAGGGAGGGGAGGCCGCCGGCCTAGAGGAGACGCAGCTGGAGGAGTCCTACTCCTACTGGGAGTAGGACTCCCCTCTTCCTAGTTGGAATAGGATTGGGGGAGGGGAAGAGGAAGGGGCGCGCCCCCTCCTTGTCCTATTCGGACTGGGGGGGGGCGCGGCCATCCTGGCCGGCCCTTCCTCTTCTCCCTCGAGGCCCACCGAGGCCCATTTACCCCGGGGTTCCGTAACCTCCGGTACTCGGTAAATTCCGTTTTACTCGGAACCATTCCAACTCCAAACATAGGCTTCAATATATCAATCTTTATGTCTCGACCATTTGAGACTCCTCGTCATGTCCGTGATCACATCCGGACTCGAACTTCTTGGTACATCAAAATACATAAACTCATAATAACATCCATCGAAACCTTAAGCGTGCGGACCCTACGGTTCGAGAACAATGTAGACATGACCTAGAACTATTCACGGTCAATAACCAACAGCGGGACCTGGATGCCCATATTGGTTCCTACATATTCTCGAAGATCTTTGTCGGTCGGACCGCATAACAACATCGTTGTTCCCTTTGTCATCGGTATGTTACTTGCCCGAGATTCGATCGTCGGTATCAATACCTAGTTCAATCTCGTTACGGCAAGTCTCTTTACTCGTTCCGTAATACATCATCTCACAACTAACTCATTAGTTGTAGTGCTTGCAAGGCTTCATGATGTGCATTACCGAGAGGGCCAGAGATACCTCTCCGACAATCGGAGTGACAAAACCTAATCTCGAAATCGCCAACCCAACATCGCCTTTGGAGACACTGTAGTACTCCTTTATAATCACCCGATTCGTTGTGACGTTTGGTAGCACCAAAGTGTTCCTCCGTAAACAGGAGTTGCATAATCTCATAGTTACGAGAACATGTATATGTCATGGATAAAAGCGGTAGCAACATACTAAGCGATCGTGTGCTAAGCTAAGGGAATGGGTCATGTCAATCGATCATTCTACTAATGATGTGACCTTGTTAATCAAATAACAACTCCTTGTTCATGGTCGGGAAACATAACCATCTTTGATTAACAAGCTAGTCTAGTAGAGGCATACTAGTGACATGTTGTTTTGTCTATGCATTCACACATGTATCATGTTTCCGGTTAATACAATTCTAGCATGAATGATAAACATTTATCATGAAATAAGGAAATAAATAATAACTTTATTATTGCCTCTAGGGCATATTTCCTTGATCTCCCACTTGCACTAGAGTCAATAATCTAGATTACATAGTAATGATTCTAACACCCATGGAGTCTTGGTGCTGATCATGTTTTGCTCGTGGAAGAGGCTTAGTCAGCGGTGCGCAACATTCAGATCCGTGTGTATCTTGCAAATCTCTATGTCTCCCACATGGACTAAGTCCGGATGGAATTGAGGCGTCTCTTGATGTGCTTGGTCCTCTTGTGAAATCTGGATTCCTTCGCTAAGGCAATTGCTCGATATTGTCACGAAAGATTTTCATTGGACCCGATGCACTAGGTATGACACCTAGATCGGATATGAACTCCTTCATCCGCACTCCTTCATTAGCTGCTTCGAAGCTGCTATGCATTCCACTTCACATGTAGATCCCGCTCGACGCTTTGTTTAGAACTGCACCAACCGACAGCTCCTCCGTTTAGTGTAAATCGTATCCGGTCTGCGATTTAGAATCGTCCGGATCGGTGTCAAAGCTTGCATCAACGTAACCGTTTACGATGAGCTCTTTGTCACCTCCATATCTGAAAACATATCCTTAGTCCTTTTCGTATTTCAGATGTTCTTGACGCTGTCGATGATCCACTCTGGATTACTTTGGTACCTCCTGCTAGGCTTATAGCAAGGCACACATCAGTCAGTACACAGCATTGCATACATGATAGAGCCTATGGCTGAAGCATAGGAACATCTTTCATTTTCTCTCTATCTTCTGCGGTGGTGGGGCATTGAGTCGACTCAACTTCACACCTTGTAACACGTGCAAGAACCCTTTCTTTGCTTGATCCATTTGAACTTCTTCAAAATTTTGTCAAGGTATGTGCTTTGTGAAAGTCAATTAGGCGCCTTGATCTATCTCTATAGATCTTAATGCCCAATATGTAAGCAGCTTCACGAGGTCTTTCATTGAAAAACTCTTATTCAAGTATCCCTTTATGCTATCCAGAATTCTATATCATTTCCGATCAGCAATATGTCATCTACATATAATATCGAAAATGCTCTGAGCTCCCACTCACTTTCTTGTAAATCTGAGCTTCTCCAAAAGTGCATACAAACCCAAATGCTTTGATCACACTATCAAAGCGTTTATTCCAACTCGAGATGCTTGCACCAGTCCATAGATGGATCGCTGGAGCTTGCACACTTTGTTAGCTCCTTTGGATCGATAAAACCTTCGGTTGCATCATATACAACTCTTCTTCCGAAACCCATTCAGAATGCGGTCTTTACATCCATTTGCCAAATTTCATAATCATAAAATCGGCAATTGCTAACATGATTCGGACGGACTTAAGCATCGCTACGGGTGAGAAGGTCTCATCGTAGTCAATCCCTTGAACTTGTCGAAAACCTTTTGCGACAAGTCGAGCTTTATAAACGATAACATTACCGTCGTCGGTCTTCTTCTTGAAGATCCACTTGTTTTCTATTGCTTGCCGACCCTCGGGCAAGTCAACCAAAGTCCATACTTTGTTTTCATACATGGATCCCATCTCAGATTTCATGGCCTCAAGCCATTTTGCGAATCTGGGCTCACCATCACTTCTTCATAGTTCGTAGGTTCATCATGATCTAGTAGCATGATTTCCGAGCAGGATTACCGTACCACTCAGTGCGGATCTTACTCTGGTTGATCTCGAGGTTCTGCGGTAACTTGATCTGAAGTTTCATGATCAACATCATCAACTTCCTCACTACTTGGTGTAGGTGTCTCAGAAACCGTTTTCTGCGACGAACTACTTTCAAGTAAGGGAGAAGGTACTATTACCTCATCAAGTTCCACTTTCCTCCCACTCACTTCTTTCGAGAGAAACTCCTTCTCTAGAAAGGATCCATTCTTAACAACGAATGTCTTGCCTTCGGATCTGTGATAGAAGGTGTACCCAATGTCTCCTTTGGGTATCCTATGAAGACACATTTCTCCGATTTGGGTTCGAGCTTATCGGGTTGAAGCTTTTTCACATAAGCATCGCATCCCCAAACTTTAAGAAACGACAACTTTGGTTTCTTGCCAAACCATAGTTCATAAGGTGTCGTCTCAGCGGTTTCGACGGTGTTCTATTCAGTGTGAATCGGCCGTCTCTAGAGCATAACCCCAAAGCGATAGCGGTAAATCTGTAAGAGACATCATAGATCGTACCATATCTAGTAAAATACGATTCTGACGTTCGGACACACCATTACTGTTGTGGTGTTCGGGTGGCGTGAGTTGAAACTATTCGCATTGTTTCAAATGTAGACCAAACTCGTAACTCAAATATTCACCTCCACGATCGGATCGTAGAAACTTAATTTTCTTGTTACGATGATTTTCAACTTCACTCTGAAATTCTTTGAACTTTTCAAACGTTTCGACTTATGTTTCATTAAGTAGATATACCCATATCTGCTTAAGTCATCTGTGAAGGTGAGAAAATAACGATATCCGCCACGAGCTTCAATATTCATCGGACCACATACATCTCAGTATGTATGATTTCCAACAAATCTGTTGCTCTCTCCATAGTACCGAGAACGGTGTTCTAGTCATCTTGCCCATGAGGCACGGTTACATAAGTGCCAAGTGATTCATAATCAAGTGACTCCAAAAGTCCATCGAGATGGAGTTTCTTCATGCGCTTTACACGATATGACCTAAGCGGCGGTGCCACAAATAAGTTGCACTATCATTATCAACTCTGCATCTTTTGGTTTCAACATTATGAATATGTGTATCACTACTATCGAGATTCATCAAAATAGACCATTCCTCAAGGGTGCATGACCATAAAAGATATTACTCATATAAATAGAACAACCATTATTCTCTGATTTAAATGAATAACCGTCTCGCATCAAACAAGATCCAGATATAATGTTCATGCTCAACGCAGCACCAAATAACAATTATTTAGGTCTAAAACTAATCCGAAGGTAGATGTAGAGGTAGCGTGCCGACCGCGATCACATCGACTTTGGAACCATTTCCCACGCATCGTCACCTCGTCCTTTGCGAGTTAAGCAATCAGTAGTCCCTGTTTGAGTTGCAAATATTAGCAATGAACCGAGATCAAATACCAGTGCTACTACGAGCTCTAGTAAGGTACACATCAATAACATGTATATCATATATACCTTTGTTCACCTTGCCATCCTTCTTATCCGCCAAATACTTGGGGCAGTTCCGCTTCGATGACGATCGCTTGCGGTAGAAGCACTCGATTTCAGGTTTAGGGCCGGACTTGGGTTTCTTCTCTGAGCAGCAACTTGCTTGCTGTTCTTCTTGAAGTTCCCTTCTTCTTCCTTTGCCTTTCTTCTTGAAACTAGTGGTCTTATTGACCATCAACACTTGATGCTCCTTCTTGATTTCTACCTCCATGACCTTTAGCATTGCGAAGAGCTCGGTATAGTCTTTACTAACCCTTGCATATTATAGTTCATCACGAAGCCTTTGTAGCTTGGTGGCGGTGATTGAAGAATTACATCAATGACACAATCATCCGGAAGATTAACTCCCAATTGTGTCAAGTGATTGTAGTACCGGACATTACGAGTATATGCTCACTAACGAACTATTCTCCTCCATCTTGCAGCTATAGAACTTATTGGAGACTTCATATCTCTCAATCCGGGCATTCATTGGAATATCAACTTCAACTCTGGAACATCTCATATGCTCCATGACGTTCAAAACGTCGTTGAAGTCCCGGTTCTAAGCCGTAAAGCATGGCACATTGAACTATAGAGTAGTCATCGACTTTGCTCGCGAGACGTTCATAACATCTGCGGTTGCATTAGCAGCGAGCACAGCACCTAGCGGTGCATCCAGGGCGTAACTCTTACATGCAGCAATGAGGATAATCCTCAAATTCGGACCCGATCCGTGTAATTGCTACCATCATCTTTCAACTTTGCTTTCTCAAGGAACGCATTAAAATTCAACGGAACAACAAAGACGAGCCATCTATCTACAATCAAACATAAACAAGCAAGATACTATCGGTACTAAGTTCATGATAAATTTAAGTTCAATTAATCATATTACTTAAGAACTCCCACTTAGAAAAACATCTCTCTAGTCATCTAAGTGATCACGTGATCCAAATCAACTAAACCATAACCGATCATCACGTGAAATGGAGTAGTTTCAATGGTGAACATCTTATGTTGATCATATCTACTATATGATTCACGCTCGACCTTTCGGTCTCCGTGTTCCGAGGCCATATCTGCATATGCTAGGCTCGTCAAGTATAACCCGAGTATTCTGCGTGTGCAAAACTGGCTTGCACCGTTGTAGATGGACGAGAGCTTATCACACCCGATCATCACGTGGTGTGCAGGCACGACGAACTTTGGCAGCGGTGCATACCGGGAGAACACTTCTTGATAATTTAGTGAGAGATCATCTTATAATGCTACCGTCAATCAAAGCAAGATAAGATGCATAAAGGATAAACATCACATGCAAATCAATATAAGTGATATGATATGGTCATCATCATCTTGTGCTTCATGATCTCCATCTTGCGGCACCACCATGATCACCATCGTCACCGTAGCGACACCTTGATCTTCATCGTAGCATCGTTGTCGTCTCGCCAAACTTATGATTCTCGACTATCGCTACCGCTTAGTGATAAAGCAAAGCATTACAGAGCGATTGCATTGCATACAATAAGCGACAACCATATGGCTCTGCCGATTGCCGATAACCGGTTACAAAACATGATCATCTCATACAATAAAATATAGCATCACGTCTTGACCATATCACATCACAACATGCCCTGCAAAAACAAGTTAGGCGTCCTCTACTTTGTTGTTGCAAATTTTACGTGGCTGCTACGGGCTTAAGCAAGATCCAGTCTCACCTCGCATCAAAACCACAGCGATACTTCGTCAAATAGACTCCGTTTAACCTTCTCAAGGACGGGCGTAGCCTTTTCAGTTCAACTAAAGTGAGAGAGCAGCACCCACGGTCACCTTTAAGCAGCGAGTGCTCGTGGCGGTGAAACCAGTCTCGCGTAAGCGTCTGGCGTAATGTCGGTGCAGGCGCTTCATCTCACAATACCGCTGAACCAAAGTATGACATCTTTGGTAGGTAGTATGACTTGTATCGCCCACAACTCACTTGTGTTCTACTCGTGCAAAACATCAAACCATAGAAATAACCTAGGCTCGGATGCCCTTTGTTGGGGAGCGTAGTAATTTCAAAAATTTCCTCGCACACGCAAGATCATGGTGATGTATAGCAATGAGAGGGGAGAGTGTTGTCCACATACCCTTGTAGACCCGGCGGAAGCGATCTGGCGTAGAGGAAGTAGTCGTGCGTTCTCCTCGCGATCCGACCGATCCGGCGCCGTTACTCCGGCGCCCCGAGTTCTTGACACACGTACAGCTCGATGGCGTCCCTCGTACTCGATCCAGCCGAGTGTCGAGGAGAGTTCGTCGGCCTGACGGCGTGGTGGCGATCTTGATGTTTCACCGGCGCGAGGCTTCGCCTAAGCTTCATGACGGTATGACCGAGGTGGAATATGGTGGAGGGGCACCGACACGGCTAAGGCGATCTAAAGATCAAACTTGTGTGTTCCAAGGTGCCCCTTGCCCCGTATATAAAGGAGGGAGGGGGGCCGCCGGCCTAGAGGAGGCGCTAGGGAGGAGCCCTACTCCTCACAGGGAGTAGGACTCCCCCTCTTCCTAGTTGGAATAGGATTGGGGGAGGGAAGAGGAAGGGCGCCGCCCCCTCCTTGTCCTATTCGGACTGGGGGAGGCGCCACGGCCACCCCGGCCGGCCCTTCCTCTTCTCCTCGAGGCCCACCGAGGCCCATTTACCCCGGGGTTCCGGTAACCTCCGGTACTCGGTAAATTCCGTTTTACTTGGAACCATTCGAACTCCAAACATAGGCTTCAATATATCAATCTTTATGTCTCGACCATTTGAGACTCCTCGTCATGTCCGTGATCACATCCGGGACTCGAACTTCTTGGTACATCAAAATACATAAACTCATAATAAGCATCATCGAAACCTTAAGCGTGCGGACCCTACGGTTCGAGAACAATGTAGACATGACCTAGAACTATTCACGGTCAATAACCAACAGCGGGACCTGGATGCCCATATTGGTTCCTACATATTCTCTGAAGATCTTTGTCGGTCGGACCGCATAACAACATCGTTGTTCCTTTGTCATCGGTATGTTACTTGCCGAGATTCGATCGTCGGTATCAATACCTAGTTCAATCTCGTTACGGCAAGTCTCTTTACTCGTTCCGTAATACATCATCTCACAACTAACTCATTAGTTGTAGTGCTTGCAAGGCTTGATGATGTGCATTACCGAGAGGGCCGAGAGATACCTCTCCGACAATCGGAGTGACAAAACCTAATCTCGAAATCGCCAACCCAACATCGCCTTTGGAGACACTGTAGTACTCCTTTATAATCACCCGATTCGTTGTGGCGTTTGGTAGCACCAAAGTGTTCCTCCGTAAACAGGAGTTGCATAATCTCATAGTTACGAGGAACATGTATATGTCATGGATAAAAGCGGTAGCAACATACTAAGCGATCGTGTGCTAAGCTTATGGAATGGGTCATGTCAATCAGATCATTCTACTAATGATGTGACCTTGTTAATCAAATAACAACTCCTTGTTCATGGTCAGGAAACATAACCATCTTTGATTAACAAGCTAGTCTAGTAGAGGCATACTAGTGACATGTTGTTTTGTCTATGCATTCACACATGTATCATGTTTCCGGTTAATACAATTCTAGCATGAATGATAAACATTTATCATGAAATAAGGAAATAAATAATAACTTTATTATTGCCTCTAGGGCATATTTCCTTCACGATATACCTGAGTCGGCTGTGGGAAGAGTTGACGTCGATTGGAGTCGGGTACTCGTTGCCGCGCGTGCTCGTCGAGTGCTCGCTGGAGATTATCCAGACGAGTGCATTCAGCCAAGTTGGCCAAATGCGCCTCCTCCAAGGCACGAGCCTTGGGGGTTTCTCCTGTGATGGGAGTATGCAGGGCATCCATGTTCCTGCGGCGAAGTTCTTCCCTTTGCAGGGAGTTAAGTGGCTCGGGTTGATATTCCTCATGGACTTGAGCGGGGTCGCCTCCACCGTCCACCCCGTCGTCAGGGAAGCCGGGAGGCTACGAGGCCCGTTGACCATCAAGACCTCCGCCGCGGATCGCTGCTATCGCTTTTCGGATCACGGTCTCTCGAGCCAGGTCGACAGATCGAACAGGCCGTAGAGATTCGTCGGGCTCGATTGCGCGACACAGGTGGTGGCCGATGGTGGGCCACCGCGTGCCTCACCCACCGCTGGAGCCTCGACCGACCAGGCGCTTCTTGCCAAGCGGAGAGGCGGGAGGAGGATGATAGGGGAGTCGACCGATAAGGAGTCGACGACAGCCGCAGCAGAACGCTGCGGACACACGCCCGAAAATGCGTCGCCCCGCGGACGGGGAGCGCGTCGATGTCGAGTGGAGCCTCCTGGAGCCAAGCGGAGTCGTCGGCGATGAAGGTGAGCGCGCCGAGACGGATCTCGCGGCCCTCGACCAAAACTCCACCAGAAATCATGATGAAGGCAATCGGAACAATTGCAACTTCTCCTGAAATCGCTAAGACACCTGCCCCACGGTGGGCGCCAACTGTCGTGGTTCTAAGTCTGACAGTAGAATGGGGGGTAGGTATGGAGAGGCAAAATCCTAGCTATGGAGCAGTTGTAAGTACAAGGGATGTACGAGTTCAGGCCCTTCTCGGAGGAAGGAACAACCCTACGTCTCGGAGCCCGGAGGCGGTCGACTGGATTACGAGTGTATAGATTACAGGGGTGCGAACCCTTTACACTGAGGAGGGGTGGATTATATAGTGCCTGCCAGACCCCTCCGGCCCTCAGTTATGTAGGGTTTAAAGTACATTAAGGCTAGGCGTTACTGGTAACGCCTTACATAAAGTGTCCTAAATGCCATAAAGACTACTTAATTACAGACCGTTTGGATGCAGAGTGGCTCTTGATCTCCTGGTGGTCGACTGAGTCTTCATGGTCGAGTCCTTCGATCCCGTCGAGTGAAGTCCCTCTTGGTCGACTGGAAGGCAGTTTCTTCTGAGGGTGTCCTTGGGAAGGGTACTTACGTCAGGCCTATGACCCTACCCTAGGTACATGACTTCATCACCCCTCCACCATAATCCACCTCGATAATATCGTAGCGGTGCTTAGGCGAAGCCCTGCATCGGTAGAACATCAAGATCGTCACCACGCCGTCGTGCTGACGGAACTCTCCCTCGACACCCGGCTGGATCGGAGTTCGAGGGACGTCATCGAGCTGAACGTGTGCTAGAACTCGGAGGTGCCGTACGTTCGGTGCTTGGATCGGTCAGATCGTGAAGACGTACGACTACATCAACCGCGTTGTCATAATGCTTCCGCTTACGGTCTACGAGGGTACGTGGACAACACTCTCCCTTCTCGTTGCTTTGCATCACCATGATCTTGCGTGTGCATAGGAATTTTTTTGAAATTACTACATTCCCCAACAATGGCATCCGAGCCTGGTTTTATGCGTAGATGTTATATGCACGAGTAGAACACAAGTGAGTTGTGGGCGATACAAGTCATACTGCTTACCAGCATGTCATACTTTGGTTCAACGGTATTGTTGGATGAAGCGGCCCGGACCGACATTACACGTACGCTTATGCGAGACTGGTTTTACCGTCGTGCTTTGCACACAGGTGACTAGCGGGTGTCTGTTTCTCCAACTTTAGTTTAACCGAGTGTGGCTACGCCCGGTCCTTGTGAAGGTTAAAACAACACTAACTTGACGAACTATCGTTGTGGTTTTGATGCGTAGGTAAGAACGGTTCTTGCTCAGCCTGTAGCAGCCATGTACAATTTGCAACAACAAAGTAGAGGACGTCTAACTTGTTTTTGCAGGGCATGTTGTGATGTGATATGGTCAAGACGTGATGAGATGTAAGTTATTGTATGAGATGATCATGTTTAGTTGAAGTTATCGGCAACTGGCAAAAGCCTTATGGTTGTCTCTTTATTGCATAAGATGCAAGCGCCAAATAATTGCTTTACAACATCGCTATGCGATAGCAATAGTTGCAAGAGCAATAGTTGGTGAGACGACCATGTGATGACACATTGATATAGATCAAGATGATGGAGATCATGGTGTCATGCCGGTGATGATGGAGATCATGACGATGCTTTGGAGATGAAGATCAAAGGCACAAGATGATGATGGCCATATCATGTCACATATTTTTGATTGCATATGATGTTTATCTTTTATACATCTTATTTTTTCTTAGTTTGACGGTAGCATTTTAAGATGATCTCTCACTAATTATCAAGAAGTGTTCTCCCTAAGTATGCACCGTTGCGAAAGTTCTTCGTGCTGAGACACCACGTGATGATCGGGTGTGATAGGCTCTACGTTCAAATACAACGGGTGCAAAACAGTTGCACACGCGGAATACTCAGGTTAAACTTGATGAGCCTATCATATAACAGATATGGCCTCGGAACACGGAGACCGAAAGGTCGAACGTGAATCATATAGTAGATATGATCAACATAGTGATGTTCACCATTGAAACTACCCCATCTCACGTGATGATCGGACATGGTTTAGTTGATTTGGATCACGTGATCACTTAGATGACTAGTGAGATGTCTGTCTAAGTGGGAGTTCTTAAGTAATATGATTAATTGAACTTAAATTTATCATGAACTTAGTCCTGGTAGTATTTTGCAAATTATGTTGTAGATCAATAGCTCGTGTTGTTGCTTTCATATGTTTATTTTGATATGTCCCTAGAGAAAATTGTGTTAAAAAATGTTAGTAGCAATGATGCGGATTGGATCCGTGATCTGAGGTTTATCCTCATTGCTGCACCAAAGAATTATGTCCTTAATGCACCGCTAGGTGACAGACCTATTGCAGGAGCAGATGCACATGTTATGAATGTTTGGCTAGCTCAATATGATGACTACTTGATAGTTTAGTGCACCATGCTTAACGGCTTAGAATCAGGACTTCAAAGACGTTTTGAACGTCATGGACCATATGAGATGTTCCAGGAATTGAAGTTAATATTTCAAGCAAATACCTGAGTTGAGAGATATAAAGTCTCCAACAAGTTCTATAGCTAAAAGATGGAGGAGAATCGCTCAACTAGTGAGCATGTGCTCGATTATGCAGGTACTTCAATCACTTGAATCAAGTGGGAGTTAATCTTCCAGATAAGATAGTGATTGACAGAATTCTCTAGTCACCATCACTAAGTTACAAGAACTTCATGATGAACTATAGTATGCAAGGGATGACGAAAACGATTCCGGAGCTCTTCGTGATGTTGAAATCGACGAAGGTAGAAATCAAGAAAGAGCATCAAGTGTTGATGATTGACAAGACCACTAGTTTCAAGAAAAGGGCAAAGGGAAAGAAAGGGAAACTTCAAGTAGAATGGCAAACAAGTTGTCACTCCCATGAAGAAGACCAAATGTTACGCCCTCGATGCGGCTATATCTCCCACGTGTCGAAGCACGACTTAGAGGCATAACCGCATTGAAAGCAATGTCGCAAGTGAGGTAATCTTCACACAACCCATGTAATACATAAGGGAAAAAGATACATAGTTGGCTTACAATCACCACTTCACCCAATTACATGAATAAAGCATTACATCATCCAGATACAATCAAGGTCCGACTACGGAACCAAAATAAAAGAAGAACCCCAAATGCGACAAAAGGTCCCGATCGACCCCAACTGGGCTCCACTACTGATCAACTAGAACGAAACAACACAAAGGGCAAGATCTTCATCGAGCTCCTCCTTGAGCTTGGTTGTGTCATCTGCTCGGTAACATAGGCACCTGCAAACTGGTTTTGGAAGTATCTGGTGAGCCACGAGGACTCAGCAATCCCATTACCATGGGTATCAAGACTAGCAAAGCTTAATGGGAAAGGAAGGGGTAAAGTGGTGAGGTTGCAGCAGCGACTAAGCATATATGGTGGCTAACCAACGCAAACAAGAGCGAGAAGAGAGCAAAGGAACGGTCATCAACTAGTAATGATCAAGAGGTGATCCTGAACTCCTACTTACGCCAAACATAACACAGAAACCGTGTTCACTTCCCGGACTCCGCCGAGAAGAGACCATCACAGCTACACACGCGGTTGATGCGTTTTAATTCGGATCAGGTGTCAAGTTATCTACAACCGGACATTAACAAATTCCCATCTGCCACATAACCGCGGGCACGGCTCTCGAAAGTTTATACCCTGCAGGGGTGTCCCAACTTAGCCCATGACAAGCTCTCGCGATCAACGAAGGAATAGACCTTCTCCCAAGAAGACCCGATCAGTCTCGGAATCCTGGTTTACAAGACATTTCGACAATGGTAAAACAAGACCAGCAAAGCCGCCCGATGCGCCGACAATCCCGATAGGAGCTGCACATATCTCGTTCTCAGGGCAACACCGGATAAGTCAAGCTACGAGTAAAACCAGCCCTCGAGTTACCAAGAGGTGGCCCCGCAGGTTGCTCGTTTCAGACCAACACTTAGACAAGCACTGGCCCGGGAGGGCTAAAATAAAGATGACCCTTGGGTTGGCCGACCCAAGGGAAGGGTATAGGTGGTGGTGAGGCAAATGGTAAAACTAAGGTTGGGCCTTCTTTGGACAAGTTTTATTCAAAGGAAGCGTCGGGGGTCCCATAAATCACCCGATCGCGTTAGGAGCATAAAATCCGAGAACATAACACCGGTATGACGGAAACTAGGGCGGCAAGAGTGGAACAAAACACCAGGCATAAGGCTGAGCCTTCCACCCTTTACCAAGTATATAGATGCATTAATTAAATAAGAGATATTGTGATATCCCAACATAAACCCTGTCCATCATGGAGCAATATTCAACTTCACCTGCAGCTAGCAACGCTATAAGAGGGGCTGAGCAAAGCGGTAACATAGCCAAACAACGGTTTGCTAGGAATGGTGTCAAAGGTTAGAGGTTCATGGCAATTTGGGAGGCTTGAAGAGCAAATGATAGGCAACGCAGCATAGCGATAGAACGAAGCAACTAGCATAGCAATGATAGTAGTGAGATCCAGGGTAGCGGTCATCTTGCCTGAAATCCCGCTAGGAAGAAGAACGAGTCCATGAAGAAGACGAACGGGAGTAGTCGAATGAATCCTCACAACTCCGGAACGGAACCGAAGCTAACGAGAGAAGCAAACAGGAAAGAAGCAAACAACATGGTAAACACACAAGCATAATCATGGCATGATGCACAATCAAGTATGATGCATGTCCGGTTTAATGAGGTATGGCATGGCAAGGTGCAACACACAATACTACAAGTTAAGTGGAGCTCAATATGCAACGAGTTGCATATTGACGAAACACCACATCCAAGTTATTTAGTTCGCTCTCGTTTAGGTACACAA
Organism: Aegilops speltoides; assembly: GCA_021437245.1. NCBI lineage: Eukaryota > Viridiplantae > Streptophyta > Magnoliopsida > Poales > Poaceae > Aegilops > Aegilops speltoides. The sequence continues at coordinate 335,485,746 of CM038147.1, read as the reverse complement.
CAATGTTAAATGTTGTTAAACATGTCAAGGGGTGTAACAAAAGTAAACTAAATATTTAGGCAAGTTTAAATGAGGCCGCAACAACAAACAACATTTCCGGAAAAACCTCATATGCAATTTATGAATTTGCTACTGTTCTGCCCTAAAACATATTTTAAAGTTGTTAAACAGGAAAATAAAATGGACCGTGTTAATCTAGGCATTTTCCACCCCATTTACATATAAAGAACATTTAAAACCGAGCTACGGTTATTTAGTTATGAATTAAATCATTTTAACATGGCATTTATGCAAATTTAAACAAACAACAGTTTAAACATTTTTAACATGGATGAAAGTTGCATATTATGAATCTAGATGAAAAACTAGTCATTTTACATATATAAATTATTTTAATCCGATGCACGGTTAATGAGTTATTATATGCATGATGTCTAGGGGGTTTTTCTGCAAATCTGTAAACACTGGATAAATTAGACAAATTCGCAGACGGTAAAAAAAACCACATCGGGCCGGATCTAGCTGGCCCAAGAGTTCACAAGGGAAGGGCTGGGAGGACTGCTCACCATGGGCCAAGCCCAGGTCGGGAAGGCGGCCCGCGGGAGGCGCGTGGAGCAAGCCAGCCAGGGGCTGGCAGGCCCTGCTGGCCTATCTGCGGATCTGGGCCACGCTTGGCGGCCAGGCCATGCAGGCGGATCAAAGCGAGGCAGGCGCGGTCGGCGACGCTCATTGCTGCTGCAGATTAAATCTCTGAAGAACAAAGCAGGCGAGGACGGGTCAACGCGCGCAACAGATGGGGGTTTGGCGCCTGACGACGACAGGAGATCCGGCAAAGGCGGCCGTGGCTGGAAGAGGAGACGGATCCAGCCGGATCTGGGGCGGGAAGGGCGCAGAGGCGGCGAAGAAGGCGGTTCCGGCTGGTTCCCGGCGGACCCGGCGACGACGGGTGAGGGGATCGGCCGGGAACGGCGCGAGGCAGCGGGACCTGAGTAGCTTGCCGACGAGGGGGCTCCTGGCGGCCAGAGTTCACTGAGAGAGAGAGGGTCGTGATGTGAGGAGAGAGAAGAGCAGAGGAGGAAGGAAGGAGAAGGGCGGAGCGAGGGGCACGGCTGCTGGTGTCGGAGACGCAAGGGGAGGAGGGCCTCGGCGCGCTGCTGCTGCGATGGGGTAGAGGAGGAGGCAGGGCTAGGCGGCTGGTGCGTGCGTAACAGGCGATCTGTGGAGCTGCTGTTGGTCATGGTCGGCGGCGCTGCTGCTGCGCTTGGTGGAGGAGAGGCGCGGGGCTCGGGGAAGGAGCACGGCGCAGGGAGGAGCGGGAGAGGAGGATCTGGATCGGGCGTGCTCTAGTTGGTCTGATGCTGAACACGAGGGAGGGAGAGAGGCTGGCTGGTTGGGGATGGATCCTGAGGGGATTTGGTGGAGTGGCTGCGGCGGAAGATTTGATGGATGGATGGGACTAGGGTTAGGCAGATATATATCGCGAGTGGGTAGGCTTAGGGTCATTTGGTCCCTACGATTAAAATCGGACGGTCGCGAATAAAATAGTTAGGGAGCCCAAATAACAAAACGGAGCGTTTGTAGGCGTTAGGGATGATCCGGACCAACGGTAATGAAAGCCGGGTCGGGTTCGGGAAGTTTTGGACGCAAGAGAAAGAGGTCGGTTGTTGTAGAGAGGTTAGGTGGTCACGGTCAAGAGGGAAGCAAAACCCGGTTGGTCTGGAACGGTCAACGAAGGCAAGGGGGACGCGGCAACTACGAAAGGGTGCAAGTTTTATGAAAAACATGCAGATGCAAAGCGCATGATGCTATGAGATGAGATGCATGACGATGAGCAAAATGCAAAACAAAAAGCAAAAACCCAACCACGAAGGAAATATCATATCGCATATCCGGAAAAGGCAAGAGTTGGAGTTACGAATATGGAAAGTTGTATCCGGGGCGTTACAACACTCCACCACTACGAGAGGATCTCGTCCCGAGATCTAGGATGGCACCGGAGGGAAAACGGAAAAGGAAGAGAAGAGGTAAAACTAAGTTGCTTCTTTGACCAATGAGTGAAAACCAAAGAACCTTGAGAGGTTGAACAAATTGAAAGAAACAAAACAACGGAGATGACCAAGATTGCAAACAATTCGTTGGACAAGAGGAACAAGGAATATGATGAGAACCAAGAGGTTTAGTGATAAGATAGATATTGAAACCACTCCGGTTAAAACTAGATAGAGGAGGAATAAGATTGATATAATTTGGGAAGCACTCCGACTGTAAATGGAAGGAATTGAACATGAACTTGAGAAGATGAGAGGATACATGATGAAATCAACAACACACTGCCTCCGGAATTATTGAAAGAATGGCATAGTGGGTAAGAGGGATTTCAGACAGCACTCAGGTTGAAAAGAGAGGCAAAACTTGATAAGATGAAAGAACTTGAAGAGAGCACAACACTCCGGTTAAATGGATAAGCACGAAAATAACATGATCTTGACAAAACGAGATGATAGGTCAACGAGGGCAACCCCACAAAGCCTCCGGAAGAATGAATAGAAGATAGATCGTTGGGATAAAGGGACGGAGAAGAAAATGCCAACTTCTGCCACAAATGATCTTGGAAAGCACCCTTCCAAGAAGGTTATAACGGAGTTGTTGGAAAACCAACAACGAAAAGAATAAGCTTGTGGCGGGCTTATGAAAACATCTCAAAATTATGAGGTGAGCTTCTGCCACCAACGGAAACAATTGATTGGATTGATATCAACAAGGAGACGAGAAACTTCTTTCACCGGGAGGACAAATGAAGAACTTGGGGTCATTTATAAGCACCATAAATAGCAACAATCCTTAGGGAAAGCTTTAGGTGAAATATAACCCAAGATAACTCCAATGAAGAGACTGATGAATTTAAAATACCTCATTCTTGACAACAATATGAATCATGAAACATGAAGGAAATTGTCAAGAGTGACATAACACCACCTCAAAAGATAAAGTAGAAAGAATTGCACTTCGAAATGCAAGAAGAAGAATACTTGAACTCCTCAAAACAAAACATGTGTTGAACACCATGTTAACTTTTGAGTATAGCTTGGCGGATCATAGCTTCAAGAGAAATCTTGAAGAACAATTGAGGAATGAAAAGAATCCTTGATGAACCACCATGTAGAGCCTCCATGAAGAACTCCAGTAATAGAAGGATGATGAAAAGAAAGAGAAGTTGAAAACACAAGGTGAAGCCTTGCGATGATTTAGATGGAGCTTGGCGACGAGATAAAGCGGTAAACTTGGAACTCCGGAAAAAAAAAGATGAAACACTAGAACTGAGAATTACTTCATCATGAACGATCTCCGGAAGAAAAATAATTGAAACACCTCGAGGAAATAAGAATAAGATTTATTGTATGCTTATCCTTCACCAAATTTAATTGATGACAAGCAATGGATTTTGCATACTACTTATTCTTCTTGAGGGATTAAGAGAGATATAGAGCAAACTTGAGGAAGGTCTTCAACAACCACCGGTAGGATTGAAACAACGAAAGACTGAATGAATTGAAATGATAACAAAGGAAGTGAAATCTCGAACGAACCACCATAAGAATTGAAAATGAAAATAGCAAAGGCACAAATCACCGGGAAGAATTAGAAAATGAACGAAGATACTTGAGAGATTTTAGATACAGGAGAACGAAGAGATCATGAGCTGATTAGAGGGTATTTGAACGATGCACCGGTAAGATTTGGAGAACGATAGCTACACGCTGAGAATAAAGAATTATGACATGATGGCCTTCGGAAGAAAGAAATGGAAACAACTCAAGAAATACTCGGATGGTAAGACAAGAATTCTCACAATCGAAACAATTATGAGGATAGCATGAAGCTAGAACCAAGAATATTCAAGAGAATGGACCAAGATTTAAGAGAAATCTTTCTTGGTCTTCACATGTTAAGAATGATGACGAGAACCACCAAAATTGTTGAGGCACTTGGATCAAAGAAGAATAGAAATGATGAAGCAATGATGAAAATATTTTGAAAGCGATTTTGGAGAAAGGATCGATGATGAAAATTCATTCTTCGTCAAACTTGGAGAAGTTTAGGATAGCTCGGGAAAATAGAAGAGTCGGGTAAGATCACGGAAAAGACACGTGGGTTAGGGCCCACTCAAAAGAACACCGTTGAAAATGATTTAAAAGATATGTTGCACCGGTTGAATTAAATGACTTGAATGAGATACCAATCTCGAAAGAGCTTGAACAAATGCAGAGTGGAAACACGAATCTTCGAGATATCTTGAGCACCCCGGAATAACAAATAGCGAGAAGTAGAATGATAATGAGGTGCACCGGTATGAGAAGACATTGAAATGAGGAAAAAGGTATGATCAACAAAACTTGACTTGAATCCACCGGAGAAGAAAAAAGAACGAAGGATGATGAACTTGAAGCTGTTGAGCATCTTCATGGGAAATCACCGGATCAGAACATTGATTGAAAAGAATGAAGAGACTTCCCACAAATAAAAGGTTACATGGTAAAGAAATCTTAGTCCTTGAGGAAAAAGGGTGGGTGGGCGGTAAAAAACAAAGGCAACTTGGAGACGCATGAAACAAACACCGTTGAGAAGAAATGATAATTGGTCTTGCTGATGTTGAAGTGATCTGATCCACTTGAAGAGAAACACGCCGGTTGAAAAGGATTGACATGACAATCTCGATTGTCGAGAAGGATTGGTATTCACATCGGAGTATGAGAACACCATTTCGGAAAGGTATGGAATCAACACTTGACATTGAAGCAACTCGAATACCACAACTCAAAACAAAAACAAAGGACTGGCTTGCAGAATAAGCCGGAACAAGTACATATGATAGAGATTTACCCAATCCCATATCATGCATGTGTTGAAAAGATATTCTAGGAGCTACTTGAATTCCCACCTATAAACTTCCGAAACTTTCTGGTTATGCAATCTGGTGTTGGGGATACAGGGGAAGCAATATATCTCACCCAAACTAACAATACCTACATCCAAGCTGTATCCATCCGTCAACACATAACCAAGAAACCTTCGGAAATCGTGTACCTCAGCCTTCGAAAAGCATCCGTTATACGAGTCATGGCAATACTCCGTACTCACCTCGATCTTTGGGTTATCGGGGTTATCTCACCAACAACTGCATAAAACAGATTTTTGATGTCGGCGTACTAAACTCAGGTATTCTAGAACTGCAACGATAAAATTATGACGACAACACCTCAGAGCTCAACTCCCGGGACACTTCCACTAAACCCCGACAGGAGGCACCAAGACAATGTTCTCATCATAAAACCATCGAACGATTCCAAGATACCAGCGTGATCCTAAAAAATTTAGTGAAATTTGAGAAGAGAAGAGTCAAAACTCTCGTCGGAGACCTCACGGAGCGATGAAGAGACGAGGAGTAAAAAGAATTCCTAACTCTCCGATATATATAATCCTAAATGACTCAAAACATTTTCTAGACACAACTCGGCCGCTAAAAGCGATCAAGCGGTGGGGCTCCTAAGGTCGGGAAGGCTCGATACCAACTTAGCGCCCTCGATGCGGCTATATCTCCCGTGTCGAAGCACGACTTAGAGGCATAACCGCATTGAAAGCAATGTCGCAAGTGAGGTAATCTTCACACAACCCATGTAATACATAAGGAAGAAGATACATAGTTGGCTTACAATCGCCACTTCACACAATTACATGAATAAAGCATTACATCATCGAGATACAATCAAGGTCCGACTACGGAACCAAAATAAAAGAAGAACCCCAAATCGACAAAGGTCCCGATCGACCCCAATGGGCTCCACTACCGATCAACTAGAGCGAAACAACACAAAGGGCAAGATCTTCATCGAGCTCCTCCTTGAGCTTGGTTGCGTCATCCTTTCGGTAACATAGGCACCGCAAACTGGTTTTGGAAGTATCCGGTGAGTCACGAGGACTCAAAGAATCCCATTACCATGGGTATCAAGACTAGCAAAGCTTAATGGGAAAGGAAGGGGTAAAGTGGTGAGGTTGCAAAGGCGGCTAAGCATATATGGTGGCTAACCAACGCAAACAAGAGCGAGAAGAGAGCAAAGGCGAGTCGTCAACTAGTAATGATCAAGAGGTGATCTTGAACTCCTACTTCGCCAAACATAACACGAAACCGTGTTCACTTCCGGACTCCGCGAGAAGAGACCATCACGGCTACACACGCGTTGATGCGTTTTAATTCGGATCGGTGTCAAGTTATCTACAACCGGACATTAACAAATTCCCATCTGCCACATAACCGTGGGCACGGCTCTCGAAAGTTTATACCTGCGGGGTGTCCCAACAAGCCCATGACAAGCTCTCGCGATCAACGAAGGAATAGACCTTCTCCCAGGAAGACCCGATCAGTCTCGGAATCCCGGTTTACAAGACATTTCGACAATGGTAAAACAAGACCAGCAAAGCCGCCCGATGCGCCGACAATCCCGATAGGAGCTCCACATATCTCGTTCTCAGGGCAACACCGGATAAGTCAAGCTATGAGTAAAACCAGCCCTCGAGTTGCCAAGAGGTGGCCCCGCAAGTTGGTCGTTTCGGACCAACACTTAGACAAGCACTGGCCCGGGGAGGCTAAAATAAAGATGACCCTTGGGTTGGCCGACCCAAGGGAAGGGTATAGGTGGTGGTGAGGCAAATGGTAAAACCAAGGTTGGGCCTTGCTGGACAAGTTTTATTCAAAGCGAACTGTCAGGGGGGTCCAATAAATCACCCGACCGTGTTAGGAACGCAAAATCCGGGAACATAACACCGGTATGACGGAAACTAGGGCGGCAAGAGTGGAACAAAACACCAGGCATAAGGCCGAGCCTTCCACCCTTTACCAAGTATATAGATGCATTAATTAAATAAGAGATATTGTGATATCCCAACATAAACCCTGTCCATCATGGAGCAATCTTCAACTTCACCTGCAGCTAGCAACGCTATAAGAGGGGCTGAGCAAAGCGGTAACATAGCCAAACAACGGTTTGCTAGGAATGGTGTCAAAGGTTAGAGGTTCATGGCAATTTGGGAGGCTTGAAGAGCAAATGATAGGCAACGCAGCATAGCGATAGAACGAAGCAACTAGCATAGCAATGATAGTAGTGAGATCGAGGTAGCGGTCATCTTGCACGAAATCCGCTAGGAAGAAGAACGAGTCTATGAAGAAGACGAACGGGAGTAGTCGAACGAATCCTCACAACTCCGGAACGGAACCGAAGCTAACGAGAGAAGCAAACCGGAAAGAAGCAAACAACATGGTAAACACACAAGCATAATCATGGCATGATGCACAATCAAGTATGATGCATGTCCGGTTTAATGAGGTATGGCATGGCAAAGTGCAACACACAATACTACAAGTTAAGTGGAGCTCAATATGCAACGAGTTGCATATTGATGGCTACCACATCAAGTTATTTAGTTCGCTCTCGTTTAGGTACACAACAATGTTAAATGTTGTTAAACATGTCAAGGGGTGTAACAAAAGTAAACTAAATATTTAGGCAAGTTTAAATGAGGCCGCAACAACAAACAACATTTCCAGAAAAACCTCATATGCAATTTATGAATTTGCTACTGTTCTGCCCTAAAACATATTTTAAAGATGTTAAACAGGAAAATAAAATGGACCATGTTAATCTAGGCATTTTTCCACCCCATTTACATATAAAGAACATTTAAAACCGAGCTACGGTTATTTAGTTATGAATTAAATCATTTTAACATGGCATTTATGCAAATTTAAACAAACAGCAGTTTAAACATTTTTAACATGGATGAAAGTTCATATTATGAATCTAGATGAAAAACTAGTCATTTTACATATATAAATTATTTTAATCCGATGCACGGTTAATGAGTTATTATATGCATGATGTCTAGGGGGTTTTTCTGCAAATCTGTAAACACTGGATAAATTAGAAAAATTCGCAGACGGTAAAAAAAAACCACATCGGGCCGGATCTAGCTGGCCCAAGAGTGCACAGGGGAAGGGCTGGGAGGACTGCTCACCATGGGCCAAGCCCAGGTCGGGAAGGCGGCCCGCGGGAGGGCGCGGTGGAGCAGGCCAGCGGGGCTGGCGGCGCTGGCCGGGCCAGGCCTCTCATGGATCTGGGCCACGCAGCAGGCAGGGCCATCTGAGCGGATCAAGGCGAGGCGAGGCGGTCGGCGACAGCGCGCTACTACTCTGATTCGTCTCTGAAGAACAGAAACAGGGCGAGGACGGGGTCAACGGCGCGGCAGCAGTGGGGGTTTGGCGCACGGCGACAGGAGATCCGGCAAGGCGGCCGTGGCTGGAAGAGGAGACGGATCCAGCCGGATCTGGGGCGGGGAAGGGCGCAGACGGCGAAGGGGCGGTTCCCGGCTGGTTCCCGGCGGACCCGGCGACGACGGGTGAGGGGATCGGCCGAAGCAGCGCGGCAGCGGGACTGAGCAGCTTGTTGACGAGGGGCTCCCTGGCGGCCAGGTTCACCTGAGAGAGAGAGGGGTCGTGATGTGAGGGAGAGAGAAGAGCAGAGGAGGAAGGAAGGAGAAGGGCAGAGCGAGGGGCACGGCCTCCTGGTGTTGGAGACGAGCGGGAGGAGGGCCTCGGGCGCTGCTGCTTGCGATGGGGTCGAGGAGGAGGCAGGGCTAGGCGGCCTGGTGCGGCAACAGGGCGATGCAGCGGAGCTGCTGTTGGTCATGGTCGAAGGCGGCTGCGCTGCTGCGGCTTGGGTGGAGGAGAGGCGCGGGGCTCGGGGAAGGAGCACGGCGCAGGGAGGAGCGGGAGAGGAGGATCTGGATCGGGCGTGCTCTAGTTGGTCTGATGCTGAACACGAGGGAGGGAGAGAGGCTGGCTGGTTGGGGATGGATCCCGAGGGGATTTGGTGGAGTGGCGGCGGCGGCGAAAGATTTGATGGATGGATGGGACTAGGGTTAGGCAGATATATATCGCGAGTGGGTAGGCTTAGGGTCATTTGGTCCCTACGATTAAAATCGGACGGTCGCGAATAAAATAGTTAGGGAGCCTAAATAACAAAACGGAGACGTTTTGTAGACGTTAGGGGATGATCCGGACCCAACGGTAATGAAAGCCCGGGTCGGGTTCGGGGAAGTTTTCGGACGCAAGAAAGAGGGGGTCGGTTGTTGTAGAGAGGTTAGGTGGTCACGGTCAAGAGGGAAGCAAAACCCGGTTGGTCTGGAACGGTCAACGAAGGCAAGGGGGGAAACGGCAACTACGAACGGGTGCAAGTTTTATGAAAAACATGCAGATGCAACGCGCATGATGCTATCAGATGAGATGCATGACGATGAGCAAAATGCAAAACAAAAAGCAAAAACCCAACCACGAAGGAAATATCATATCGCATCTCCGGAAAAGGCAAGAGTTGGAGTTACGGATATGGAAAGTTGTATCCGGGGCGTTACACCAAAGCTGGACCAAATCCTGAAACTGAGTGCTTACACTGCAAAGGAAATGGTCACTGGAAGCGGAAATGCCCTGAATATTTGGTGGATAAGAAGGATGGCAAAGTGAACAAGGGTATATTTGATATACAGGTTATTGATGTGTGCCTTACTAGTGTTTATAGTAGCCCCTGAGTATTTGATACTTGTTCGGTTGCTAAGATTAGTAACTCGAAACAGGAGTTACAGAATAAACAGAGACTATTTGAAGGGGAGGTGACGATGAGTGTTGGAAGTAGTTCCAAGATTGATATGATCCTCATCGCACACTCCCTATACTTTCGGGATTAGTGTTAAACCTAAATAAATGTTATTTGGCGTTTGTGTTGAGCATGAATTTGACTTGATCATGTTTATTGTAATACGGTTATTCACTTAAAGTCAGAGAATAATTGTTGTTCTGTTTACATGAATAAAACCTTCAAATGGTCATACACCCAATGAAAATAGTTTGTTGGATCTCGATCGTAGTGATACACTTATTCATAATACTGATACCAAAAGATGCAAAGTTAATAATGATAGTGCAACTTATTTGTGGCACTGCCGTTTGGGTCATATCGGTGTAAAGCGCATGAAGAAACTCCATAAAGATGGATTTTCGGAATCACTTGGTTATGAATCATTTGATGCTTGCGAACCGTGCCTTTTGGGCAAGATGACTAAAACTCCGTTCTCCGGAACAATGGAATGAGCTACTAACTTGTTGGAAATAATACATACCGATGTATGCGGTCCAATGAGTGTTGATGCTCGTGGCAGGGAATCGTTATTTTCTGACCTTCACAGATGATTTGAGTAGATATGCGTATATCTACTTGATGAAACATAAGTCTGAAATAATTGAAAGGTTCAAACAATTTCAGAGTGAGGTGGAAAAATCATCGTAACAAGAAAATAAAGTTTCTGCGATCTGATCGCGGAGACGAATATTTGAGTTACGAGTTTGATCTTCAATTAAAACAATGTTGAATAGTTTCACAGCTCACGCCACCTGGAACACCACAATGTTATGGTGTGTCCGAACGTCGTAACCGTACTTTATTGGATATGGTACGATCTATGATGTCTCTTATTGATTTACCATTATTGTTTTGGGGTTATGCATTAGAGACAGCTGCATTCATGTTAAAAGGGCACCATGTAAATCCGTTGAGACGACACCATATGAACTGTGGTTTAGCAGGAAACCCAAGTTGTCGTTTCTTAAAGTTTGGGGCTACGATGCTTATGTGAAAAAGTTTCATCCTGATAAGCTCAAACCCAAATCCGAGAAGTGTGTCTTCATAGAATACCCAAAGGAAACTGTTGGGTACACCTTCTATCACAGATCCGAAGGCAAGATATTCGTTGCTAAAAATGGATCCTTTCTGGAGAAGGAGTTTCTCTCGAAAGAAGTGAGTGGGAGGAAAGTAGAACTTGATGAGGTAACTGTACCTTCTCCCGAATTAAAAAATAGTTCATCACTGAAATCAGTTCGAGTGATTCCTACACCAATTAGTGAGGAAGCTAATGATGATGATCATGAAACTTCAGATCAAGTTACTAAAGAACCTCGTAGGTCTTCCAGAGCAGTCCGCACTGAGTGGTACGGTAATCCTGTTATGAAAGTCATGTTACTAGACCATGATAAACCTACGAACTATGAGGAAGCGATGATGAGCCCAGATTCCGTGAAATGGTTGGAGGCCATGAAATCTGAGATAGGATCCATGTATGAGAACAAAGTGTGGACTTTGGTGGACTTGCTCGATGATCAGCAAGCCATGTTAAATAAATGGATCTTCAAGAGGAAGACGGACACTGATAGTAGTGTTACTATCTACTAAGCTCGACTTGTTGCGAAAGGTTTTCGACAAGTTCAAGGTGTTGAATACGATGAGATTTTCTCACTCGTATCGATGCTTAAGTCTGTCCGAATCATGTTAGCAATTGCCACATTTTATGAAATCTGGCAAATGGATGTCAAAACTGCATTCCTTAATGGATTTATTAAAGAAGAGTTGTATATGATACAACCAGAAGGTTTTGTCAATCCTAAAGGTGCTAACAAAATGTGCAAGCTCCAGCGATCCATCAATGGACTGGTGCAAGCATCTCGGAGTTGGAATATATGTTTTGATGAGTTGATCAAAGCATATGGTTTTATATAGACTTTTGGAAAGGCCTGTATTTACAAGAAAGTGAGTGGGAGCATAAAAGGATACTTGAATAAAAAGTTTTTCAATGAAAGACGTCAGTGAAGCTGCTTACACATTGAGCATCAAGATCTATATAGATAGATCAAGACGCTTGATAAGATTTTTTCAATAAGTACATAGCTTAATGAGATTTTGAAGTAGTTCAAAATGGAACAGTCAAAGAAGGAGTTCTTGCCTGTGTTGCACGGTGTGAAATTGAGTAAGACTCAAGACCCGACCATGGCAGAAAATGGAAAGAGAATGAAAAGTCATTCCCTATGCCTCAGTCATAGGTTCTATAAAGTATGCTATGCTGTCAACCAGACTTATTGTATACCTTGCTCTGAGTTTGGCAAAGGAATACAATTTTGATCTAATAGTAGATCACTGGACAGTGGTCAAGAATATCCTTAGTGAGGACTAAGGAGATGTTTCTCGATTATGGAGGTGATAAAAGAGTTCATCGTAAAAGTTACATCGGTCCAAACTTTTACACTGATCCAGATGACTCTAAGTCACAATCCGGATACATATTGAAAGTGGGAGCAATTAGCTAGAGTAGCTCCGTGCAGAGCATTGTAGACATAGAATATTTGCAAAATACATACGGCTCTATATGTGACAGACCCGTTGACTAAACTTCTCTCACAAGCAAAACATGATCATACCTTAGTACTCTTTGGGTGTTAATCACATAGCAATGTGAACTAGATTGTTGACTCTAGTAAACCCTTTGGGTGTTGGTCACATGACAATGTGAATTATGGGTGTTAATCATATACAGATATGAATATTGGTGTTAAATCACATGATGATGTGAACTAGATTATTGACTCTAGTGCAAGTGGGAGACTAAAGGAAATATGCCCTAGAGGCAATAATAAAGTTATTATTTATTTCCTTATATCATGATAAATGTTTATTATTCATGCTAGAATTGTATTAACCGGAAACATAATACATGTGTGAATACATAGACAAACATAGTGTCACTAGTATGCCTCTACTTGACTAGCTCGTTTATCAAAGATGGTTATGTTTCCTAGCCATGGACAAAAGAGTTGTCATTTGATTAACGGGATCACATCATTAGGAGAATGATGTGATTGACTTGACCCATTCCGTTAGCCTAGCACTTGATCGTTTAGTATGTTGCTATTGCTTTCTTCATGACTTATACATGTTCCTATGACTATGAGATTATGCAACTCCCGTTTACCGGAGGAACACTTTGTGTGCTACCAAACGTCTCAACGTAACTGGGTGATTATAAAGGAGCTCTACAGGTGTCTCCGAAGGTACATGTTGGGTTGACGTATTTCGAGATTAGGATTTGTCATTCTGATTGTCGGAGAAGTATCTTTGGGCCCTCTCGGTAATGCACATCACTATAAGCCTTGCAAGCAATGTAACTAATGAGTTAGTTACAGAATGATGCATTATGTAACGAGTAAAGAAACTTGCCGGTAACGAGATTGAACTAGGTATTGGATACCGACGATTGAATCTCGGGCAAGTAACATACCGATGACAAAGGGAACAACGTATGTTGTTATGCGGTTTGACCGATAAAGATCTTCGTAGAATATGTAGGAGCCAATATGGCATCCAGGTTCCGCTATTGGTTATTGACCGGAAACGGTTCTCGGTCATGTCTACATTGTTCTCGAAACCGTAGGGTCCGCACGCTTAAGGTTTCGATGACAGTTATATTATGAGTTTATGAGTTTTGATGTACCAAAGGAGTTCGGTGTCCCGGATGAGACCGGGAACATGACGAGGAGTCTCGAAATGGTCGAGACGTAAAGATCGATATATTGGACGACTATATTCGGACTTGGAAAGGTTCCGAGTGATTCGGTATTTTGGAGTCCGGAGAGTTACGGAAATTCGCCGGGAGTATATGGGCCTTATTGGGCGTGCAGGGAATAGAAGAGAGGCCAAAGGAAGGAGGCCTCGCCCCCCTCTGGTCCGTATTGGACAAGGGGTGCAGCCCCTTTCCTTCTCCTCTCCTCCTCTTTCCTTCTCTCCTACTCCAACAAGGAAGGAGGAGTCCTACTCCGTGGGGAGTAGGACTCCCCATGGCGCCCCCTCCTAGGCCGGCCGCCTCCCCTTGCTCCTTTATATCTGAGGGGGGGGCACCTCTAGGCACAACAACAATTGATCCCTTGGATCTCTTAGCTGTGTGCGGTGCCCCCTCCACCATAATCCACCTCGATAATATCGTGGCGGTGCTTAGGCGAAGCCTGCGTCGATAGAACATCAAGATCGTCCTGCACGCCGTCGTCTTGTGGAACTCTCCCTCGACACTCGGCTGGATCGGAGTTCGAGGGATGTCATCGAGCTGAACGTGTGCTAGAACTCGGAGGTGCCGTACGTTCGGTGCTTGGATCGGTCAGATCGTGAAGACGTACGACTACAGCAACCACGTTGTCATAACGCTTCCGCTTACGGTCTACGAGGGTACGTGGATAACACTCTCCCTTCTCGTTGCTATGCATCACCATGATCTTGCGTGTGCGTAGGAAATTTTTGAAATTACTACGTTCCCCAACATCTCCATGGATAGATCTTGCGTGTGCATATAATTTTGTTTTGTTCTCCATGCAACCACTACTGCAGGATGCTACTAACGTGACACTATGATCAGAGACCCTTTGATGAAACTATGTGTGATGCATTAATCACAAACGAGGATGTAAAAAACCATCAAAAAAATATGCTAAACATTTACAATGGCGGAGACATCAAACACGGTTCAGATTTTAGTTACGTGTGTGATGCGAGGCATACGGTTCAGTTTAATTAACTGTTTGTGATGAGGCAGAACAACAGAAACGGGCGGCCAAATGAAGGCATGCATGATATATGGCATATAGTTCAATCTGATAAACTGTTTGTGATGAGGTGGAACAACAAAAATGGGCAGCCAGATGAAGGTGTGTGCGATATACGACATATAGTTCACTCGAATGAACTGTTTGTGATTAGGCAACACAAAAGAAACGGTTAGCCAGATCATGGTGTGTGCGATATACGGCATACAGAACAATATTGTTTACCGTGAATAGTGTGCTCTGTTGGGCACACAAGTATATGGATCATATCTTGGGCGAGCAATGTGCTCAATGTTCCTTCTATGCTAAGTTTCCATTAATTGATGGCGTTTTGTCAACACGCCACTGTTTCCTGCCATTTCCTCACCGATTTCCCGCCACCACCCAACGATATTGCGTATAAACCTAGGCGGCGCGCGATGCATGGAGTCAAGAAGCATAGCCTGTAGCACATCCACCTTTTCCAAGCATGCCAACCCACCAAAGCGCCGCCTCTTCCATCAACCCCCTCGACGAGGAAAACGAGAAGGCACCACGGCCTGTCGAGGCCAAGGCGCTCCCCGGAAACACGATGGATGATGCCGTGATGCATGTCATCGCCAGGGTTGAGCAGACCCTAGGCGCATGGCACTTTAGCGCCGCGGATCAAGATAGGCATGTCAGCGCCAAGAGGCAGCAGCTCGCCACGCAACATGATCGATGGCGCGCCGTAGAGCTGGCTAGGCGCGCGTCCGTGCTGATAGGCTGCAGCTTGCTGCACAGCAAGATCGTTGGAGCACCGTAGAGCGAGAGGCACGACAAGCCACACAGTAAGAGCGAATCCATCGGTGCTTTCCCGTTGTTGACAGGGCGTCGCAGCTGGGTACATGTCCCGTCAATACCCCCATTATTCGCCAGGAGTGGAAAGAGGCCGTCTGCGCCGTACTTGCACCAGAGGCCGGCCGCGCCGTACTTGCATCGAACGCCCGTCGCGTCGTTCACATCCTTGAGCTGGTGATCTCTAATGAAATAGCCAACTTGGAGCTCGATATCACGCTCCAGATGTACCGCGAGCGTGTCGACCGCTTGGACGAATGCTTGAACGAGTTCAGGCAGAGCCAAGAGCTATCGTAGGCAAGGGCTGCAGGTCATGGTCTCATGGACGCATTTTATTTTGTTGAGTCATTTCGACGTGCATCGCTATGTATTCACAGCAATCATAATATTGCTCTGTTTCAATGTGTGTACTCTGTTTTCCGTTCTTATATGTTCTGTTTCAATGTGTGTGTATATGCTTTCCATTCTGTATATGTGGATGATAACAGCTAGATACAAATTAGTATACGAAAACAGGTAGAAAATGGAATTCATAATATATATTAATTGTTCATTAGTTCATCACAAAATATATATAATATCATCACATATACGTGATGATACTTAACTACTAGGTACAATGCATAAAATTAAAAATGAGCAATACTAAAACTAATAATCCCTCCTAGGGGCAGTATTCCGGTAGCCCCTCGCCAGGCATCTTCCCAGCGCGGAGGCAGTACTCCGCCTCCTCCGCCTGGCAGCGCTTAACATACCGATCTACCTCTTGCTGGCGGACGAGCGCGAACGATCTTGCCATTTTGTTGGGCACCCACCAGAGCTCCTTGTCAGTGGCACGCTGGAGCTTATCGGCCCACCTCCACGCAGCAATGAGGCGCCAAGGACCTTGGACCTTCCTCGTGAAGTACCCGTCTTCGTACACCTCCTCCTCACGATGACGCGCCCGCCCCCAAAGCTCCACCGCCTCCTTTTTTCAGGCAGCATCACAGGCTTCCCAGGCCGCCTGGTACCTGGCTTCCTCCTCTGCCATCTCCTTCTTGAACGCCACTTGCCTGGCTTTCTCAATCGGTGGCAACGACTTCCACAAACAAAGACTGTACTGGCCCTAAACCACTCAAAAGTCGGGGGCTCCGGTGCAACCTATTCCGGCGACGCATAGGGGTCCTCCTCGTCACTGCTCTTTGACTGAGCGTCCTTGGGGGGCGGCACCTCCTCGGTGATGCGTGGGCAGATCGGCGGCCCCATGGCAGAGATTTGAGAGAGGGCGAGCGAGGGGGGGATGTAGATGAGAATGCAGGCGAGACGACGTGAGAAAGGTAGTATTTATTGGCGGCCGGAATCTACATCGACGAGAACAGTACACATGCCTGTCGCCAGAATTTACGAGTACTATAGTTTGAATTACACACGATTCCTACAGCAAAAGCCGTGTGTGAACTTAATAGCTGACAGTTTCAAATACAGAACCGTGTCTGATTAATAACCCGCGCCATTTACCTTCCAAACCTCGAGGCGCAAAATTGGGTGCCAATCATGTGGGGCCCAGTTGTCTTGCCAGATCTTTACATTTTCTTTTTTGAACACCCGATATTTACATCGTCTCATCATTTTTTAATTTTTTTGGAATTTAAATGCCATGGCACTCCATGCATGTGTCCAAGCCGTTATGGTTAGCCGTTGCATGTAGACGTAGTTCAAATTTGGATTACGGTCATTAAATGGCTAGAAAATCACTTAAATTTCTTAAATAGGTCAAATGACCCCAGAAATTTTCCAAATTTTGATATTATAGTTGTATTACTGCAAGTTAACTGTGGAATTGTTTTGAAGCCCATAAGAGGAAACTATCGTCAATTCGTCATCAAACATGCATTGTTCCCTCTCGGAACCACGAGCCTTCTAGTGAGTTGCTCCGGTTTGTGCGGTGTGTGTGTGTGTGTCCAAACTTTCGTTAAACAGGCCAATTTTTTTACCACATCATCTTGGTGGCATGGAATTACGTCAAGCAAGGTTTCATGTGTTTCTGATCTTTTTTTTGGAATTTAAATGGCATGGCACTTCATGCATGTGTCTAGGCAGTGACACCAATATGTTTGAAAATTCCTTCCGATTTACTGCATATGGAATTAACTCGCACACAAGTACACAAAAATATGATTTTCAAACCGTTATGGTTAGTCGTTGCATGTACATGTAGTTCAAATTTGAATTACGGTCATTACATGGCTAGAAAATCACTTAAATGTCTTTAAAATGTCAAATGAACCCTAGAATTTTTCAAATTTTCACATGATAGTTGTATTAGTGCACGTTAACTGTAGAATTTTTTTGAATCCCATAAGAGGAAGCGATCTCCCGTTCGTCATCAAACATACATTGTTCCCTCTCGGAAGCATGAGCCTTCTACTGGGTTGCTCCAGTTTGTGAGGGGTGTGTGTCCAAACTTTCGTCAAACATGCCAATTTTTTTACCACATCATCTTGTTGACATAACATTACGTCAAGCAAGGTTTCATGTGTTTTTGATCATTTTTTAATTTTTTCAAATTTAAATGCCATGGCACTCCATGCTTTGTGTCATAGCCGTAAGACCAATATGTTTAAAAGTTCCTTCCAATTTAGTGCACATGGAATTAACTCGCACACAAGTACACAAATACGATTTTTCAAACCGTTGTGGTTAGTCGTTGCATGTAGATGTAGGTCAAATTTGAATTACGGTCATTAAATGGCTAGAAAATCACTTAAATGTCTTTAAAAGGTCAAATGACCCCTGGAATTTTCCAAAATTTTAAATGAAAGTTGTATTAGTGCACGCTAATGTAGAAAACTTTTGAAGGCCGTAAGAGGAAGCTATCGTCCATTCGTCATCAAACAGGCATTGTTCCCTCTAGGAACTACGAGCCTTCTAGTGAGTTGCTCCGTTTTGTGAGGAGTGTGTGTCCAAACTTTCGTCAAACATGCCAATTTTTTTATCACATCATCTTGGTGGCATGATATTACATCAAGCAAGGTTTTATGTGTTTCTGATCTTTATTTTAACTTTCTGGAATTTAAATGCCATGGCACTTCATGCTTTCTGTCATAGCCGCGAGACCAATATGTTTGAAAATTCCTTCCAATTTAATGCACATGGAGTTAATTCGCACACAAGTACACAAATATGATTTTTTTCATACCATTATGGTTAGCCGTTGCATGTAGATGTAGTTCAAATTTGAATTACGGTCATTAAATGGCTTGAAAATCACTTAAATGTCTTAAAAGGTCAAATGACCCCTGGAATTTTCCAAATTTTTGAATGACAATTGTATTAGTACTACAAATTTTCTCATACATTTAAAACACCATCCATTGTCACTTTACTCCAAATTCGCCTTACATAGCTAATAAAAAATATCAACAACATCACACACAGTTGTTTTACAGGAATCGTTTGCGATGAAAATTCGTGGGTCTATTTAGTTCTTCCTCCTTAAGCTTCGCCGGCTCGTCTGCTACAGTGGCGGTAACCCACGAATCCACGAATCCCGATCTCCATTCCCGCAACCCCTTCTTGCAAAAGATGACACCGTGGAAACGCTTCGTGAGGGCCCATACGGTGGCCGCGTCCCCCCCGAGCGCCGCCGCCTGCACTGAGAGAGCGGTCGCCTATGCCGATAGTGTCGCCGTATCCACATTGAGCGCGGCCGCATCCGCCGAGAGGGCGTCTCCGGCAATCGACGGGGCAGCTGTAGAAGACGAGACGGCTGTAGCAGCTACTGCGATGACGGCTGCAAATGCTGAGAGCGCTCGAGCTACCGTCCATGCCGCCAATGTCACCCTGGCTCGGGTCGAGGCCATCCATGCCAAGATCAAGGACACACACACCAAGATATTCCAGGACACCTCGGAATGCAACATGCAACCCACGTCTGAAAAGGCGGCGATGGCCATGGAGCACCTGCTTCCTCACGAGATAACCAAGCGGGAGCTAGAGATGCAGGAGGCGGCGGAGATCGAGGAGCCCCGGGAGGAGAGTTGCATGTGGCCGAGGTCGAGGTAGAGAAAAGTCTGTCCATCGAGAAATCGGCAGTGGAGTACCAACACGAGCTATGGCGCAGCCACTACTACGAGTACTACAACCTTGAGGGTGGCACCGAGGACGAGGACAAGGACGTGGTTGACTTCAGCAGGGGGGCGCAGAGTCCACCAACGACGGCATGTCGCCGGGACAAGTCATCGACGTCTCATCTCACATCGGTGATGCATATGCCGGCGCGGCATTGGCTTTGTTAAAATCATGCGTACTTAGGCTTTGTTTTTAATGCTGGTCTTTTGTTAGAGCAATGTTTAGGTCAGCTGGTTCTGTTTAATTACTAGAATTGCTCGATTCATTAAGTGTGGTCTATGTGATGTACGCTCTTTTGTGTGCCCAAATTAGCAAGCGATGTTAAATTATGCAATGGCGTTGATGAGGACAGTACCCAGGGAAATTTCCACCAAAATTTGAATTATCAAACTCATCCCATGTGCGTAAAGCAGAAGAATCATTTACGACGCGTACAATCGTTCAAAGTGAATGGTGTCTGGTGGCACAACGCACAAAGTTTCCCTCCACATTTCAAAAAGTTTGACCTACCATCGAAATATCTACCCCCGCCCCCCCTTCCCCACCCCCTTTTCTCCCCGACCACAAGTCACATTTGACCTGTTTCCTCCTTCCTTCCTTCCGAAGCTATAACCGCTTCCTCGCTTGCTTCCTCCCTCCCGTCGTCTCGCATCCTACCGTCGGGGTCGCCATGGTCTTCTTCAATGACCTCTCCATCGGTTCCTCCTCCGACGACGAATTTTTCAGCACTCGGGTATGCCTCTCTTCTCTCTCTCGGGTTATGACTTGGAATGAAGGATTTTAACCCGGCGGTCGATCTGAGTCATTTCTTCCTCTTGCAGCTCCCTAGGACCATCAGTTGCAACGAATGGAGAAGGGTGGCTGAAGATCTGCCTGCCCGTTGTCACCATCAATCTCCATGCGTGAAACTAGTTGCATTTGAACCTATCGATAGTGGGAGGAAGTTTCTGGCATGTGCAGAGAAGGTTAGCCCCACTTCCGTTGCTACAAATCATTTGTTAGATGTGATTCAGACACTGTCACTATGCTATGTTATTGTGGATGTTAAGACAGTGTCACAGTTTGTACCTAGTATCTAAAAATGGTGCCATCTCATCAGCGGTGCCATTAGAATTATTTGGCACCGCTTCAGCAGTTTGTGCAGCCAACTTTGGTCCACACATCCGAGCAGCCAAGTAAAATACTAAAACTTTATGGCACGAAGGAGCTAGGCATCGGAGCAACTAGGTGCTCCAGAGTCCGAGTCCCTGATTTTTTTTCCGCTGCATTGGCTCGCCAGTGCAGGGCACTGGTGCCAAATGTAGCAACAATTGTCTTTACACCGGTTTTGGCATACACAGTGGACGACCTTAGTGCTATTAGTTCTATGTTACTAAAGTTGGGGACATTCATATCCCCGTTGAGGTAACTTAGTGTTTTACGAAAGTTCTTCGGTTTTATGCTAATCAAAAGTGGTTGTTAATAAGACTTGATCAAACTTATTAATGAATCATTTTTGAGAGGTATGAAGTTGATGAATTAAGTGAACACTACCTTTTGTCCTTACATTTTGTTTTCTGTTTTTATTAGTTAAATAAAATAAAATGCCATGTTTTGTCTGGTTTCTGAATTTCTCGTGCAATAAAAAAATGGCCCAAAAATAAAAGTTCTCAGAATGCCTTGAAAATTTAATATATATTTTCTGAATGTTTCTGAATTTTTTATGCCAATAACATCAGAGGGGGGTGCAGCAGGTGGGCACAACCCACCTGGGCGCTCCAGCAGCCCCAGGCACGCCCTAGTGAGTTGTGGTCCCTACGTGGCCCCCCTCACTTAACTCTTTAGCCCATGTCACCACCTGCCTCTATAAAAAACCAGAATCTCTCTCTCTCTCTCTCTCTCTCTCTCTCTCTCTCGTGTTCTTGCTCTCAAACCCGCGGATTTAGATCTCTTTGCTCGAAGCTCTGTTTTCGAAACTGTTTTGGGGGATTGTTGCTTGGTATGTGACTCCTCCATTGGTCCAATTAGTTTTTGCTTTAGTGGTTTATATTTTGAATAATTAGTTACCCTTGGTGCTGTTGTAGATGAGCTTATATGTTTAATTCTTAGAGTTCTAAGTAGTTTGAATGCTTGATATGGCCTCTATGCATCCCTATGAGTAGTTGATATCAATCTTGTGAAGTTCTGTTGAGAAAATTTTTGTGGACTAATTTTTTTAGATTTTTGTCCATAGGAAAAAGATGAGTATCTTTAGGAAGTTTGCTTCCAAGAAGAACTCCAAGGGAGTTATTGGGGAGTCATCGGACAATGACCTCCACACCCCGGAGAATGGCAGAGGTACGGCCATGCGAATGGCCGCACATCCCATTCATGGATGGAGCCAAAATCCGTCAAGAGTTTGCACAATATGCCGCTAATGCCGGCCTCACCGACTTCATCAGAACTGAGTGTGAACAATATCATCTCCTCACAAATTCCTTTGTGCACAGTTTTCATTTCATAAGTAGGAATAATCCTCCTGAGGTGCAATTTAATTTATATGTTGAAACCCGTCAGATACCACTTACTGAATTTTGTGACATATGGTTGATCCCTTCCAACAGGGAATTAAGAGAGCCTAGGCCTGCAGAGTTTGATGGTTTTTACCGCACTCTGACAGTGGGGGATGAGAGAGGGGTGTCAGGTGTCACCACCACTAGCTTACACTTTCCTGCTGTGCATTATTCTGCTCTATTTATTGCAAAGTGTTTGCTTGCTAGAGAGAAGGTAGGTGCACTCAGTGCCTCTGACTTCATTGTTTTACGCCGTGCACTATGCGGCAACAACACTTATAGCTTGGGAGCTATTGTGGCACGTCGCCTCCATATTAACAGATCCAAGGGTAAAATACATGGTGGTATTTATGCTACTCGGTTAGCGAGTCACTTTAACATTCAGATACATCAACATGATTATCCCTTACCCAAGGTTTATTTAGATCATCCAGATATGGCACGCCACCCGTTTATTGATGGCAAGAACACTGGCATTCCTGTTCTGTAGAATGTAGTTTTCAGTGTGAACACTCGTGATATTATTCCATTGCTTGCACCTGCTTTGTTTGATCCTATTGCCAGGGCGGATACAAAATCACGCCTGAGGATATTGTCGCTTATCGGAACAACCAAGCTGCAGCAGAGGAGGAACCTTAGGAGTGGGACCCCCAGGTACCCGATCCCCAGCACTTCAACGTAGGACCTGATGGCTTCTTCGAGTGGTGATTACCAAGTTAGGCCAAAAGCCTAAGCTTGAGGGAGTATGTATTTCCACCGACATTACATTCATGTTCACACATTTCATTCCAGTTGTTGGTGTTCACACTTTTTCATTGTATTATCCATGTTAGATTTATTTTCTCACCTTCTTCTTGTGTGTTTGATTTTTTTTTGAGAAAATCCAAAAATATTTCCTTCTTATTTTCAGTTTTTCTTTCTAGCGCAGTTAGTTGTAGTATTAAAAAGAAAACCCAAAAAGATTTCTCAATTCTTCTTCTTGCTTGTTGGGAGCTTTCCCGTGTAAATAATTTTTCTCATTTTTGTTTTGCCTTCTTTTATTTGCTTTCTTTCAGGAAAACCAAAAACTCCAAAAATATTTCAGTGTGTTTCTCTGAATTTCTTTTCTTTTTATTGAGTCGTACCAAGGAGAAGACCACAATGAGATTGTTGAGTGGCTCTCATATGCATTATTGTTGATCTAACAAAGAGCCCAAATTACTTTTTATTCTCCTTTGAATAAAATGTTTGCAGATTCTAGCTTAGTCCACGACACTCTTGCACTATTATTATTTTCATATTGTTCGGTTGTGCAAGTGAAAGGCAATAATGACGATATTTGATGAACTGGCTGTGGCAGAGAGAAATGGGTATGAACTCAACTTGTTCTGTTTTTGTAAATATGTTTAACCCAGTATCCATGATTCAGCCTGTTATGATCAAACATGTTTGCAATGACCCTTAGAGACTATAGTTTCTCATGCCATGCTTAAGTAGCTAGGAGTGGATAATGATTTATCTTGGATGTCAACATTGCGTTAAAATGATTGTGATGTAGTATGATGATGTGGTATCCTCCTCTAAATGTTTGAGTGGCTTGACTTGGCACATGTTCATGCATGTAGTTGAATCAAAACCAACATAGCCTCTATGATATTTATGTTCATGGTGTTCATATCCTGTTCATGCTGGTACCCAATGTTACTTATGCATAATGCATGTTCATGCCCATTTTCGCTCCCTAGCTGGCCGCTTCTCAACCTAATTGCTAGCCTTCGCCTGTACTAAGCGCGAATTCTGCTTGTGCATCAAAAAACCTAAAACCCAAGTTATTACAGATGAGTCCACCATACCTACCTGTATGCGGTATTACCCTGCCGTCCTAAGTAAATTTGCATGTGCCACCTCTAAAAACTTCAATTAAATATCCTTTTTGTGTGCCTGGACTGTTCATAGAGCGACAGGAGGTAGTCAGTATCTTCAATGCTAAGCTGATTATTCTCATGATGAGTGTTTATTCACTCGTCCTTGCATGAGAGGGGCGGTAATAGGGATTCCCAGTCCCGAATTCTAATTGCAAATAATTAAACAAAAGTCCCCTAGAATTGCTATTGGTATGGACGGTACCCGTGGATTCAGACCAGTCATGGAGTTTGTTTGTTGGTGGAGGGGAAGTAAACCTTTACTTTTATCGCTTGGGAACCGCCACTAATGTGCTTAGCATGGAAGACACCGATAACTAATGGTCGCGAAGTAAACAGGAAGGGGGCATTTCTCAAAATTTCATTTACCTCTGTTTTAAATATTTGAGCTCTAGCACCGCTGCAAATCACTGCTTCCCTCTGCGAAGGGACTATCTATTTACTTTTATGTTGTGTCATCACCTTCTCAAATAAGCGCCAGAACCTAAGAGCACTATTGTCATCCTCATGCATTGTGTGTAGATAATGTTGGGTGCATCATGACTGGATCTTTTCAACCATGAATTACAATGTTTAGTCGCTGCTTGAACTTCGGAGGTGCTCTGCATTTATATTTTGCGGTCTCAGAAAGGGCTAGCAAGATACCACTATTGTCATATTATATCATGGTTGTTTTGACAAAGTGTTGCTATTTGTCATATTTTATTATTGCTCGCTAGTTGATTATGTCAATGACATGAGTTAATAAAAAATTTAAGAGTTATTGTCAACATGGTTAGTCATAATCTTTGCTGAGAACTTGGGTGCTACTTAAGCTTATTTACGTAAAGAAGAGCAAAAGAGTTTGTAAAAGTTTTTCTTTTTCACTTTCAGTTTATCAACTGAATTGCTTGAGGACAAGCAAAGTTTTAAGCTTGGGGGAGTTGATAAGTCTACGTCGTATCTACTTTTCCTAATGCTTTTCCTCTTGTTGTGGGCTCTAATTTGCATGATTTGAATGAAACTAACTCGGACTGACGCTGTTTTCAGCAGAACTACCATGGTGTTGTTTTTGTACAGAAATAAAAGTTCTCGGATTGGAACGAAACTTTGCGAGGATTTTTTATACAATAAAAGAGAATTTCTGGAGCCAAGAACCACAGGAGGGGGGCACCTGGGTGGGCACAACCCACCTGGGCGCCCCTCTGATACGTCTCCAACATATCTATAATTTATGAAGCATTCATGCTATTTTATTATCTGTTTTGAATGTTTACGGGCTTTATTATACACTTTTATATTACTTTTGGGACTAACCTATTAACCGGAGGCCCAACCCATATTGCTGTTTTCTTGCCTATTTAAGTGTTTCGAAGAAAAGCAATATCAAACGGAATCCAAACGGAATGAAACCTTCGGCAACGTGATTTTTGGAACGAACATGATCCGGGAGACTTGGAGTACAAGCCAGGGAAGCTTCAAGGAGGCCAGGAGATAGGAGGGCTCGCCCACCCCCTGGGCGCGCCCCATATCTCGTTGGCCCCTCGATGCTCCCCCGACCGACTTCTTTTGCCTATATATTCCCATTACCCTAAAACCATCGAGGAAAAAAGATAGATCGGGAGTTCCGCTGCCGCAAGCCTCTGTAGACACCAAAAACCTCTCGGGAGCCTGTTTCGGCACCCTGCCGGAGGGGGGATCCCTCACTGGTGGCCATCTTCATCATCCCAGCGCTCTCCATGACAAGGAGGGAGTAGTTCACCCTTGGGGCTGAGGGTATGTACCAGTAGCTATGTGTTTGATCTCTCTCTCTATCTCTCTCTCTCTCTCTCTCTCTCTCTCTCTCTCTCTCTCTCTCGTGTTCTCTCTATGGCACGATCTTGATGTATCGCGAGCTTTGCTATTATAGTTTGATCTTATGATGTTTCTCCCCCTCTACTCTCTTGTGATGAATTGAGTTTTCCCTTTGAAGTTGTCTTATCGGATTGAGTCTTTAAGGATTTGAGAACACTTGATGTATGTCTTGCCGTTCTTATCTATGGTGACAACGGGATATCATGTGATCCACTTGATGTATGTTTTGGTGATCAACTTGCGGGTTCCTCCCATGAACCTATGCATAGGAGTTGGCACACGTTTTCGTCTTGACTCTCCGGTAGAAACTTTGGGGCACTCTTTGAAGTACTTTGTGTTGGTTGAATAGATGAATCTGAGATTGTGTGATGCATATCATATAATCATGCCCACGGATACTTGAGGTGACAATGGAGTATCTAGGTGACATTCTAGTATGAACTCTATGATAGATTGAACGGAAAGAATAGCTTTGTGTTATTTTACTACGGACTCTTGAATAGATCGAGCAGAAAGGATAACTTTGAGGTGGTTTCGTACCCTACCATAATCTCTTCGTTTGTTCTCCGCTATTAGTGGCTTTGGAGTGACTCTTTGTTGCATGTTGAGGGATAGTTATATGATCCAATTATGTTATTATTATTATTGAGAGAACTTGCACTAGTGAAAGTATGAACCCTATGCCTTGTTTCCTATCATTGCAATACCGTTTGTTCTCACTTTTATCATTTGTTACCTTGCTGTTTTTATAATTTCAGATTACAAAAACCTATATCTACCATCCATATTGCACTTGTATCACCATCTCTTTGCCAAATTAGTGCACCTATACAATTTACCATTGTATTGGGTGTGTTGGGGACACAAGAGACTATTTGTTATTTGGTTGCATGGTTGTTTGAGAGAGACCATCTTCATCCCACGCCTCCCACGGATTGATAAACCTTAGGTCATCCACTTGAGGGAAATTTGCTACCGTCCTACAAACCTCTGCACTTGGAGGCCCAACAATGTCTACAAGAAGAAGGTTGTGTAGTAGACATCAAGCTCTTTTCTGGCGCCATTGCCAGGGAGGTGAGTGCTTGAAGGCATATCTTTAGATCTTGCAATCAAATCTTTTTGTTTCTTGTTTTATCACTAGTTTAGTCTATAAAAGAAAATTACAAAAAAATGGATTTGAATTTGTCTCATACGCTTCATCTTTTTAATATCTTTCGTGAGAATGCTGGAAAGGAAAATTGTGCTCAAGTGCTAGAAGAAGAATGCATTAGAATGCTTGATACCTAATCTTTGAATGATGAGCATGATTGCAATGTTGTTAGTATGAACTCCTTGAATATCCATAGTACTAATGATGATTGCACTAGTTATGATGAAAATATCTCTTATAAGCATGTCGATTTTTGTGGACTAGATTGGGTTTGCAAGTACACACTAAATAGGGAAAATAGATATTGCAAGAGGCATAAGTATTTAGAAACTAAAGGGTTGCAAGAAAGGCTTAATGTTAGTGCTGAAAATTTAAGATATCTTTACCGTTGTGAACTTTGCAATGAACGTGGTCATTTACATCTCCAATGCAAATTGTTTCATGATCGAATCGTGTCCAAAAATTGTGATGATTTGATCTCCCTTGCTCATTATAATGTACTTAGTTTGATTTTGGGTTATGAAGAATTGAAACGTGCAACTAAGCTTATTCCAAAATTTAATCTTGAGCATTTCCTTGATATTGATTTAGAGGAGATTTATTTGTTTTGTGCGGTGAATTGCATTGAAAATCCTTATATTGCCAATCACCTAAAGAAAGGAAAGCAAATAGAAGATGATGAGAATAGTAATGAAAGGGAAGAGACTTCCCAATATCCTCCTATTATTTCTTATGATGAATCAGGTAACGAGGAGGAGCTTTCTATTCAACCAATCTCGTCGATAAGGAGCTCAAAGAAGAATGTTGAACCCACACATAATGTGAAGAAGAAAAAGAAAAGAAGGAGCAGCAAAGGTAAAAAGGTATCCCTCCCAAATGATGTTGCTCCTACTACTAATTGTGATGATGATAATTTCTATACTATTGGTGCTATCCATACTATTAATGATGAGAGTGATTATGCTTATGATTTGAAAAGGCCCAAGCTTGGGGAAGCTATGTTTGATGAGGATGACATATTTGAGAATATATTTGCTGCAATTAATGTTTATCCCAAGCTTGGGGATGTTATGTTTAATGAAGATGATATTTTTAGCCTCCCAAGTTTTGATATGCAAAGTTGTTATGATGATAGCATGCCTCTTATGTATGATGATTATATTGATGAAAGTGGGTTTGGAAGAGTGTCAACTTTAGGAAGTAATGACCCCACTATTTTGGAGGATGTTGAATCTTATTATGATGAATATGAAAATGGATTTGGAAGAGTGTCAACTTTATTTAGTGATGATTCCACTATCTTGGAAGAGGTTTCAATCGATTATGATGAGAACGAAGTTGCTACTTATGATGATTATTGTGATGAAACTTATGCTATAAAAAGTAGTGATGATTATATTTATAGAACTTGTCATGATTATTGTCGTGGAATTAACACGTCAGATGTCCTAGAGGAAGGACTTAGTCATGGAGCCATCGCAACGAGACTAGCTTAAAGGGGTTAAACCGGAACAAAGGACACGGGAAGCTTATACTGGTTCGGCCCCTTGCGGTGAAGGTAAAAGCCTACGATCCAGTTGTTATGGGATTGATTGATCTCGACGAGCAGGGAGCGAATCTGCTTTTCCTACCTATCGAGTTGTTGTTTCTTGTTCCTCAACCACCGCCTGGTCGTCCCTTTATATACATAGGTTGACGCCCGGCCGGTCTACAGAATCCCGAGGCCGGCTCATACCAGTGTCCTGCTCGGTTTTCTCCTTTCCCTAACTTACAATACAAGTTATACATCCATGACGGTTTACTACTATGGGCCCTAATCCGCCATTGGGCTCTAGGCCTCTAATCTTTAATGGTAGAGCGCCATACTCCTTGTCTTCATGGGCTTCAATATAGATGAGCGTAAACTGGCCACTCCTGGGAAGTTTACACTCACTAGTTATATCCCCAACATTAGGCTCCAGATTGATTTGAACCTGTTCATGTCAATCTTCAATACTTAGAAAAATTCCTTGAACATCTTCCTATAATCCTTGTAAACCGCCATGACATCTTCTCCATGTGAGCTTGGTAAACCGCCATGACGTCATCTTCTAAATTTGCAGTAAATCGTCATGACATCATCTCTGTATAAAAAACTCATAAATATTTTCCTTTTATTAATTGATCTCCGAAGATCGAGGCGGCAAATGTGCCCCATTCTCCGCTTCGAGCTCCTCGATCCCCGTGCTACACCCCTCCCGATCAACAAGACCCCTGTTTCGACCGTAGGAGGTCCGTTTCCTCCGTTTTGCGGTACGCCACACCCCTCCCGACCAACAGGACCCCCGTTTCGACCGTAGGAGGTCCGTTTCCTCCGTTCTGCGGTACGCTAGGCCTCGTTTCCATCGCCTGTTCCGTCCAAGCCAGTTGGCTCACACATGTTCTGTTGCCTCCCGATGAACACGACGCATTCCGTTGCCTCCCCATGAACACGACGCATTCCGTTGCCTCCCCATGAACACGACGCATTCCGTTGCCTCCCCATGAACACGAGCCCTCGCCGTACGTATGCGCGACTAGGCGTTCGAGACCCCACCCGTATGTACTCATATGTGGCCGTATTTTCTTTCTTGCACCACGGCGCTATGCGTGCGTGTACATGCTACGTGCGCGCCTCTACTACGACACGTACGCGCCTATACTATGACACGTGCGTGCCTCTACATCGACCAGTATATATGTACGTACAAGTTCGCGACCAGAATGACAACGCTATGTATGCTTCACCGGTGGGTCCCGATTGTTAGGCGCCTTCCTTGCGTGCGAAAATGTAGCTGGTGGGTCCCAGCAATGAGGGGCGAATCGTTTTTGCTCGAGCGCACTTCCTTTGCGTGCGAAGATGTAGCTGGTGGGTCCCAGCAATCGGGGCGAACCTTTTTGCGGGGACGCACTTCCTTGCGTGCGAAGATGTAGTGGTGGGTCCCGATGGTCGGCGAATCATTTTTTTTCGGACGCACTTCCTTGCGTGCGAAGGTGTAGCTAGTGGGTCCCAGCGGTCGGGAAACATTTTTTCGCAAAATCGGTGGCCCGTCCGGTGGGTCCCATTGTCGGTGGAGGAATAATTATTTTGCGCGTAATAAGGAGGCACTTCCTTGCTGCGGCCGTGGACCCAGCTTTCAGCCTCTCCATGTATAGTCCACGTCCGATGGAAGTCGTTCCTTGACCACGTTGACCACGACGCGCCGAGTGCACCACGGCGGTGGACGACGGCGAGGCCTAGGAAGGGGACGACTCGGAGCCGGGGAAGACGCAGCAGTGGATGCCCACGCGAAGAGGAGTACGAGGGTTCACTGGTCTGGCTGCGGTGTGAGGCTGGTATCACCGTAGATTAACAGGGGGTGTGGGTGAGTAGAGGGATGGCCTAGCCAGCGGTGGGAGTAGTAGGGGGCGGTGAGGCCTTGGCATCACAGCCCGCCACGGAGGCGAGCACGCAGCACAGACCGGCGCTGGTTTGGGCGGCTGGAGCAAGAAGACCAGAGGTTGAAGAAGCACTACAACCGTTGGATGAACATCATACGGTAACAGGAGCTAGAATCGTTCATATTGACTAAGTTGACAAAGCCCTCCGTTCCCGTCAACTTGGTAGGCCCACAAGTTAGCCTCCCAGTATGCTGGGTTCCACCTGGCAGGGGGAGTATTCATTTTTGTGTGCGTAATAAGGAGGCACTTCCTTGCGTGCGAAGATAGCTGGTGGGTCCGACAAGTCAGCGGGGGGCACGGTTTTTTTGCAAAATACAGAGGCCCTTCCGGTGGGTCCCAGATGTCAGGTGGAGGAATCATTATTTTGCGTGTAATAAGGGGGCATTTCCTTGTGTGCGGCCGTGGACCCAGCTGTCAGCCTCTCCATGGAAAGCCTACTTCCGATGGTGTCGTTCATTGACCACGTTGACCACGCCGCGCCGAGCGCATCACGACAGTGAGGCCCCGGACAGCAAAGCCACAAGCTTGGGGAAGCTATGTTTGATGAATATGATATTTTAGTCCCCCAAGTTTTGATGAGAATATTTATTATGATGAAAGCATGCCTCCTATTTATGATGATTATATTGATGAAAGTGGGTTTGGAAGAGTGTCAACTTTAGGAAGTAGTGATCCCACTATTTTTGAGGATGTTGAATCTTATTGTGATGAACATGAAAGTGGATTTGGAAGAGTGTCAACTTTATTTAGTGATGATTCCACTATTTTGAAAGAGGTTCCAATTGATTATGACAACAAAGTTGCTATCTATGATGATTATTGTGATGACTTGTATGCTATTAGGAATAATGATAACCATGAAACTTGTCATCATGATTTTAGTTTTCAATTGGATTATGCCTCACATGATAATTATTTTGTTGAGATTGCTCCCACTACTATTCATGAGAAGAAATTTTCTTATGTGGAGAGTAGTAAATTTTCTATGCTTGTAGATCATAAAAACAATGTTTTAGGTGTTGTTTATATTGTTGAATTCATTCATTATGCTACTGAAAATTATTATGAGGGAGGAACATATGCTTTTAGGAACTGCAATAATATCAAGTTTCCTCTCTATGTGTTGAAAATCGTGAAGCTATGCTTGTTTTGCCTTCCAATGCTTGTTGATTATTGTTCCCATAAGTTGTTTTCTCATAAAATCCCTATGCATAGGAAGTGGGTTAGACTTAAATGTGCTAGTCATATGCTTCATGATGCTCCCGTTATGTTTCAATTCTTATCTTTTATTTGAGCATCATTGTCATCATCATGCCTAGCTAGAAAGGCATTAAAGAAAAGCGCTTGTTGGGAGACAACCCAATATTTACCCTTACTGTTTTTGTGTGTTCATATGATTATGCTACTGTAGTAATCATGTTTTATAGATTTTGTTTCAATAAAGTGCCAAGTAAGACCTTTAGGATAGCTTACGGTGATAGTTGTGTTGATCCTGCTGAAAATCAGAAACTTTTGCACCCAGTAAATTGGTTTTGATAATTCACAGAAACGTGATTCTTATCTGATTCTTTTTTCTCTGGATTGGTACAGAAATATCTTAGGACTTCCTAATTTTGTAGGATTTTTGGAGTTCCATAAGTATACGTTTGATACAGATTACTACATACTGTTCTGCTTTTGACAGATTCTGTTTTCTATATGTTGTTTATTTATTTTGATGAATCTATGAGTAGTATCGGAGGGTATGAACCATAGAGAAGTTGGAATACAGTAGATATTACACTAATATGTATTTAGAATGAGTTCATTACAGTACCTAAGTGGTGGATTTATTTTCTTATACTAACGGAGCTCACGAGTTTTCTGTTGAGTTTGTGTTGTGGAGTTTTCAAGTTTTGGGTAAAGATTCGATGGACTATGGAATAAGGAGTGGCAAGAGCCTAATCTTGGGGATGCCCAAGGCACCCCAAGGTAATATTCAAGGACAACCAAGAGCCTAAGCTTGGGGATGCCCCGGACGCAACCCCTCTTTCTTCCTCGTTCGTCGGTAACTTTACTTTGAGCTATATTTTTATTCACCACATGATATGTGTTTTGCTTGGAGCATCATTTTATTTTGTTAGTATTTTCTTGCTGTTATTTAGAATAATGTTTTGCATCTTTATTTTCAATAAAAATGTCAAGGATAGCGTTCATCATGCTTATTTTGCAAGTATACATGTTGCTATTTGAAAACAGAAAGTTTACCGCTGTTGCAAAAATTCCCCAGAAAAATCAGGGAATGGTATAATGTTGAAACTTTTTGAATATTGGTCTATGATAAATCTTATACATCGTAGTATTTTTCTCATAATTTTTGGAGTTAGGGAAGTATGATGAATCTTGCATTCTTTACAGACTACACTGTTTTGGCAGATTGCTGTTATGGTTGCATTGTTTGCATATGTTTGCTTGTTTAATGATTTTATTTGAGGATAGGATTATTAAATATGCAGAGGCATTTAGTATCCAATGTTGAATAACAATTTTAGTGATTTGTTACAGTAGAAAATGATAAGGTTTTGCATTGTTTTATACTAACATATCTCACGAGTTCTTGTTGAGTTTGGTGTGGATGAAGCTTTCGACAAAAAGAGAAACCATGATATGAGAGGAATTAAGGAGACACAAAAGTTCAAGCTTGGGGATGCCCAAGGCACTCCAAGATAATATTTCAAGAAGTCTCAAGCATCTAGGCTTGGGGATGCCCCGGTAGGCATCCCACCTTTCTCCTTCAACCACTATCGGTTAGTATCGGTTGAGCCTAAGTTTTTGCTTCTTCACATGAGTTGTGCTATCCTTGCAATGTCATTTTTTTGCTTGATGTTTGAATACAATACTAATATCTGAAATTATTTAATGAGAGGGAGTCTTCACATAGTTACATAATTATTTAGCTACTCATTGATCTTCACTTATATCTTTTTGGAGTAGTTTGTCATTTACTCGTGTGCTTCACTTATATCCTATGAGTAAATTGTTGAATGAGTTGATTGTCATAAATATGAAATTATATATGTCTCATTTGCTTATCCCATGGGGTGTAATGACTTCACATCTAAGAAGTAGAGTTGTAAATTTATTGAAGGTTAGCAAGCATTGTATTGGTCATTTGAACAATTCATGAAAGAATATTGAAGGAAGAGAGATTTGACATATAAATATACTATCTTAGACATCTTTTATAGTTGTGAGCACTCGTTAAGTATGACATGCTAAAGAGTTGATGTTGGACAAGGAAGACAACGTAATGGGTTATGTTTTCTCACATCTCAGTTAAAGTATATTGTCATGGATCATTCAAACATGTTGAGCTTGCCTTTTCCCCTCATGCTAGCCAAAATTCCTTGCACCAAGTAGAGATACTACTTGTGCTTCCAAATATCCTTAAACCCAGTTTTGCCATGAGGGTCCACCATACCTACCTATGGATTGAGTGAGATCCTTCAAGTAAGTTGTCATCGGTGCAAGGAATAAAAATTGCTCTCTAAATATGTATGATCTATTAGTGTGAAGAAAAATAAGCTTTATACGATCTTGTGATGGAAGCAATAAAAGCGACGGACTGCATAATAAAGGTCCATATACAAGTGGCAATATAAAGTGACTTTCTTTTGCATTAAGATTTTGTGCATCCAACCATAAAAGCGCATGACAACCTCTACTTCCCTCTGCGAAGGGCCTATCTTTTACTTTATGTCTTTTACTTTATGCAAGAGTCAAGGTGATCTTCACCTTTCCCTTTTTCATTTTATCCTTTGGCAAGCACCTCGTGTTGGAAAGATCCTGATATATATATATATATATATATATATATATATATATATATATATATATATATATATATATCCAATTGGATGTAAGTTAGCATGAACTACTATTGTTGACATCACCCAAAGGTGAAGCGTTGGGAGGCAACACTATAATCCCCTATCTTTCTCAGTGTCCGATTAAAACTCCATAACCATTAGTATTGCATGAGTGTTAGCAATTGTAGAAGACTATATGATAGTTGAGTATGTGGAGTTTGCTAAATCAAAGCTCGACATAGACCCTTCTGAAAATAAGATGAATTGTAATTGTTTGATGGTGAGAGAATGAAGTTTGCTAGTTTTCAAGAAAGTTTATAGTCTATGCTTTAACATGTGAATTGCTTGTTGCTTGTTCATGAGAAGTTTTATGAGATGAACTACAGATATGACATATAATCATGCTAGAAAAGGTGGTTGAAATTATCATTGATCAAACTTGTGCACCTGCCAGCATTCACACTTCATAAATTCTTTCTTTTATCATTTACCTACTCGAGGACGAGTAGGAATTAAGCTTGGGGATGCTGATACGTCTCCAACGTATCTATAATTTATGAAGCATTCATGCTATTTTATTATCTGTTTTGAATGATTACGGGCTTTATTATACACTTTTATATTACTTTTGGGACTAACCTACTAACCGGAGGCCCAACCCATATTGCTGTTTTATTGCCTATTTTAGTATTTCAAAGAAAAGGAACATCAAATGGAGTCCAAACGGAATGAAACCTTCGGGAGCGTGATTTTTGGAAAGGATATGATCCGGGAGACTTGGAGTACAAGCCAGAGAAGGTTCGAGGAGGCCAGGAGATAGGAGGGCGCGCCCACCCCCGGGTGCGCCCCCTGTCTCGTGGGCCCCTCGTGGCTCCCTCGACCGACTTCTTTCGCCTATATATTCCCATATACCCTAAAACCATCGAATATGAAGATAGATCGGGAGTTCCGCTGCCGCAAGCCTCTATAGCCACCAAAAACCTCTCGGGAGCCTGTTCCGGCACCCTGCCGGAGGGGGAATCCCTCACATGTGGCCATCTTCATCATCCCGGCGCTCTCCATGACGAGGAGGGAGTAGTTCACCCTCGGGGCTGAGGGTATGTACCAGTAGCTATGTGTTTGATCTCTCTCTCTCTCTTGTGTTCTCTCTATGGCACGATCTTGATGTATCGCGAGCTTTGCTGTTGTAGTTGGATCTTATGATGTTTCTCCCCCTCTACTCTCTTGTGATGAATGGAGTTTTCCCTTTGAAGTTATCTTGTCGGATTGAGTCTTTAAGGTTTTTAGAACACTTGATGTATGTCTTGTCGTGCTTATCTGTGGTGACAATGGGATATCACATGATCCACTTGATGTATGTTTTGCTGATCAACTTGCAGGTTCCGCCCATGAACCTTTGCATAGGGCTTGGGCACATGTTTTCGTCTTGACTCTCCGGTAGAAACTTTGTGGCACTCTTTGAAGTACTTTGTGTTGGTTGAAAATAGATGAATCTGAGATTGTGTGATGCATATTGTATAATCATGCCCACGGATACTTGAGGTGACAATGGAGTATCTAGGTGACTTTAGGGTTTTGGTTGATTTGTGTCTTAAGGTGTTGTTCTAGTACGGACTCAAGAATAGATCGATCCGAAAGAATAACTTTGAGGTGGTTTCGTACCCTACCATAATCTTTTTGTTTGTTATCCGCTATTAGTGGCTTTGGAGCGACTCTTTGCTGCATGTTGAGGGATTGTTATATGATCTATCTATATTATTATTGTTAAGAGAACTTGCACTAGTGAAAGTATGAACCCTATGCCTTGTTTCCTACCATTGCAATACCGTTTATGCTCACTTTTATCATTAGTTACCTTGCTGTTTTTATATTTTCAGATTACAAAAACCTATATCTACCATCCATATTGCACTTGTATCACCATCTCTTCGCCGAACTAGTGCACCTATACAATTTACCATTGTATTGGGTGTGTTGGGGACACAAGAGACTCTTTGTTATTTGGTTGCAGGGTTGTTTGAGAGAGACCATCTTCATCCTATGCCTCCCACGGATTGATAAACCTTAGGTCATCCACTTGAGGGAAATTTGCTACCGTCCTACAAACCTCTGCACTTGGAGGCCCAACAACGTCTACAATAAGAAGGTTGCATAGTAGACATTAGTGGCCCGAACCTGAGTAAACTGTCGTGTCTCTTTCCTTTCCTGTTCATCGAGCTAGGCCGTGAGAGTGACAAGTTGGCTGGCTGGAGAGGTTGAGTTCTTCGCACATGCCCCAGAGTTCGAACCTTTTCTTGGGTCTGCGGAGCCCTGAATCCGACATGTTGCTTAGACCAAGAAGGTTAAGACAACAACTAGAGGCCCAGGTCGTCGCAAGAAAACCACTGCTGAAGACCTGCTCAAGCTTGATGATGAGTCAGAGGTAGAACTTGACTCCCTTGGTTGTCTATTTATGCAACTTATCGACGCTGATTCTTATCAGGGTGATGTAGCAACAAGTCATGCTGATGCAACAGAGGTAATCCCTGTCTCCTCCGACTCAGAACCCTTGGCAAGGCAGAAAACTTGGCGGGTCATCCAAAAGGTGAAATTTTCTCATCCTCTTGCTTACTTCGATCCCAACTTTCTTTTGAAGAAAAAACATCATGAAGCAAGACACCCAACCCGGAGTGGCGGTTCTCAGGACCTGAATCCCGCTTACCAAATGCACATGTTTGTCGCAAGCGTCAACAGGAGGTGGTATACAACTCAGATTCTCTTTTTCCCTTAGCATGCCAAATTCGTCAACCAATTACTCCTTTCAACTCTAATTACTAGAAGACACCTCCATCATCTGGCGATTCTTCTGGAACTCAGATGCCTGCCTTCAAGGTTGCCTCTCGGTAAGTACTTGTACTTGTTTCATTTGTTGATCAATATGTTATGATGATATGCTCATGTCCTTAAAAATTCCTTATAAAGGCATGGCCAAAGCCGGCAAGAAGCAAAAGTTGGGCGGCTCTTCAAAAAATCCTCAAGTCCCTGAGCCGGAGCAGCAAATACCGGAAATCCTCGATGCCACAGCTCAAGATTCTGATGATGTTGCTCACAATCAACCACTACAAGTGGATGTTATGGTTCTTGAGCCGGCTCATACTAAGGCTGAACCAGCCAGTAGTCATGACCCGCCAAGTACTAAGTCGCCCAGCCCTGCCAAGCTTGCTGAAGAGGTTCCTTCTCATAAGGTTGACGAAGACGTCATCATTATTGGCACAGGCTATACAGAGCCAGGGAATCCTACTGTCTTAGCCAAGCACAGCGCCAAGGAAGAGTTTTTAACTGCCGACAAGGGCAAATGGAAGCTGGACCTAGAGAGCTCTATTGGATTTAGCGCAAGCGACATCCACGCAGGCTACTTAAGCCCCCTCCATACCAGCCATGACATGGAGGCCGGCTTAGTGGGCCTTATGAAGGAACATTTTGAGGTACATTACTAACCCATTTCCTATATATTCATATAGCCGACAAGTCTATAGGATAGGAAAAAAATGAGTATGTTGTAGACTTAATAATAGTCTTCAAACTGTAGCCTCTCAAGGCCAATTCATCCCATTAAGATCCAAATCAGTAGCCTCCAAGGGCCGTCTTAAAGTGACAAGTTAAGCCGGGACTATAGAATAACTCTCAAAATCCAAACATGTAACCCGCAAGGGCCGGCTTAAACTAACAATTTGAGCGGGGACTTAGAATCGTGTTCAAAATCCAAACATGTAGCCCGAAGGGCCAGCTTAAGCTGACAATTTGAGTCGGGTCATTCAAAAGTTAAAATGACCTACATTAGCCCCCAAGTGCCAAGTAGAGTACTTCTAGTGTGCTTGGGACTTCAACAGAATATCAGCATCCATAATCAATCCTTTCTATATAATCATCACTGCATCATTGTATTGCAGGCATAATTGAGTATGCAACAATCACAAGTGGGCAACTTAAAGAAAAATATCAAAACCCAGCAAGCAGAAACTGCCAAAGCCAAGTTAGAATTAAAGGCCTCATTGGAAGCAACTGAAAAGTTAAAGGAAGATTTTGCCAGTGAGAGAGCCGGCTGGGAGACTGAGAAGGCTGCATTGGTGAAAAGGGCTGAAAACACAGAGGCTGCACTTAAGCCGGTGACTGAAGAGTTATCCGGCTTAAAGCGACATATTGTTCAAATGACAGTCGCCATCTTTGGTAAGTACAACTTGTCAATATAATTATGTAACCTGCTTCACATCTCTTATGTGTATAAAAAAGTCTAACCCGCCAGCAACTCTTGTTTCTAACAGGCGCCAGGAGTGCCAGCCTTGGCCAAGACATACTTGTGAAGCTGAAGCCATTTACTCTTTGGCAGGTGATCCTCACGACTCCATATAATTGTCTGCTCTGACCACCGCAATTATTGAGGTACCGTCGGCTCAATCGCATTGACCGCACATTTATGAACCTTCTGATCTCACTTGCAAAGACTTGTAGTGAAGACCTGATACTGGCCACCGTTAAGCTGCTTTGGATTGCTCTGGTATCCTGACTGATGTTGCTGGTTACCCTGACCAGACTGTTGGTTATAACCACCCTGTTTACTTTGTCCTTGATATCCAGAATTCGAACCTCCACCGCCAAAGCCAGGCCCCTGTGAGCCGGATCCTAACCCGTCAGGTGGGCCATTATTACCAGCATGATTCTGATTGAAGCTAGAATTTTTGTACTCTTTCATGATAAAACAATCCTTCCAAGCATGAGTCGATGGTTGACCGGGCAGACTATGCTTTGGGCAAGGGTCATTAAGCATGCCTCCAGGTTAAATTTTGGTCCTCCAAACTGCGGCTTACCCTTACGATGCTGATTTTTATGCTGAGCATTTTTGTTAGCCACAAAATCTAACCTGCCATCGGTTTGTTTGTGCTTACCACCGTTGCCCAGATTATTACCATTATGTCCTGTCACATTCTGCTGCTGACCCTTACCATTGCCGCTCTTCTTCCCCTTGTTGGATTTCCCCTCATTGCACCCAGGGTCTTTAGTGTTTTCTGAGTCGGCATACTTGATGAGAGCCGCCATGAGCTCTCCGTGTCATTGCAGTGACGCTTAAGCCGCCCCAACTTCTGCTTGAGAGGTGTGAAGTGGCAATTCTTCTCTAAAATCAGAACAGTAGAGCCGGCTGTAATGCTATCCGATGAATGGATAATAGTTGAAACCTGGCGAACCCAATGGTGGGCTGACTCATTGTCTCCCTGCACACAAGCGTACAGATCAATAATCAACAGAGGGTGCTTACATGTGTCTTTAAAATTCTGAACAAAGCATGCCTTCAACTCAGCCCATGAATTGATGGAATTGGCGGGTAGCCCCTTCAACCAGGTTCGAGCTGGCACATCCCGCATCATGGTGAAGTACTTGGCACATACAACATCGTTAACATCTAAGATCTCCATAGCCTGCTCATAGCTCTCAATCCAAGCCTCGGGCGAAAGATCAGCTGTGTAATTAGGCACCTTATGAGGACCCTTAAACTCTTTAGGCAGGCGCTCATTATGTAGAGCCGGTGCTAGACATGGCACACCAACTGTCCTAGAAGTCATCCCAGCCTCAACAGATGCCGAAGGGTTTAACTAGAATAGCTGATGAGCCCCCAATTGAACCGCCAATTCCGCCTGACGACGGGCTCTAGCCTAATCCACAAGGGTTTGAGAATTATTATCATCAAGGGGAGGGTTATGACCACGGGGCTGCTCATTATTGTGAGGCGGTTTACGACGTCGTTCGCTGCTGGAAACCACCGGCAACTCAATGCGCCGGCTGTAACTTCGCCTTTGGCGTGGTATTGAGTGAATCCGCTCAAGACTATACAAGTAAGCCGCCTGCTGAGCCCCAGCCATCTGGAGAAGCTCCACGGTGTTCCGGGTCTCTATCGCAGCTGGAGACTCGCCCTCGATTGGAATAGCTGCCAACCGCGAAGCTATGGCAATCATATTATCCAGTGGGTTGCAGTAATGACGAGAAGGTGTTGGTACCCGCTGAGACAGGGTCAAGTCCATATGAGGCGGGTCTAGCACATGAGGCTGAGCCACTGCTCCGCTCACATGCGCCTCAGCAGCCCGGGTCACACCGGGCAGCTTACTCAGTCCTGCTCCAGGCGTATTAAAAAGATTACGCCCCTCAAACTGCGAAGGTAAGCGGCTCTGGTGCCTCCCTCGAAGGACAACATTTGACGCGTTCTGGTCCAGATTTAAATGAAAAGCCTCTGCCCTTATCCTTTGCTTCCCGTCCTCCAAGGCGGCTCGCTCTATGGCCATCCTGACATTCTCTGCCTCAAGGTCCTCTCAGGCCTTGGTCACCTCGTCCCGCAGCTTTGCAACCTCCGCATTATGCTACACTTGATTCGCCGGAGTCACCTCTGCGGCTAACAGAGTTGCCAAAGCATCCAAAAGCTCTGATAAGACTTGAGCCAGCAAACGCACAGAGCCGCTCGCCCCAGCCATCTCAGCAGTAGTTGAGCCGGACGTCATGACCGCGACAGTTGAGGAGTTTAACACTGGTTGCGTGATGGCCATAAAAATAGCAGCCCTGCTCGGTGGCTCATAGGGGTCCGGAATAGTTTCACCATCGGAATAGCCGCCAAGCCCACCATCCTAAAGCTGATAGATTGACTCGGTCTCTCCAATTGAGGACTCATCACCTGAATAGATGGACGTCTCTCCACCAGACATAGATCCTTCCTCAAGATCCGCCCCATGAACAAAGCCGACAAAGGCATGCTTCCGGCTGGGTTGAACCTTGGCGGGTCGTGCGCGCCGAGCCGTCTCGACAATGTTGGTGCAGGTGTCCGGCTCAGGTTCTGACTCGCCGATCTTGTCGATGAAGACGTGAATTCCACCAAAGGGGACCCGGTACCCATACTCGTTTGAGTCGGCCTCGGGGCCCCAGCTAGCGTCGTCGATGCAGATCTTGCCGCGGCGACTCTTGGTCATCTGGCCCATGGTGTATCCTTTGATCCCTGAGAAGCTGCCCTTCAAGAACTCGAAACCAATGTGTTGTGGCCCCATGGTGGGCGCCAAGTTTCCTGGTTTTGTCATGGAAGATGCCCTGATGAAAGGACTTAGGTGTGGAGCCATCGCAACGTAGGTTAGCTCGAAGGGGTTGGATGGGACAACGGACACAAAGGGTTTACCCAGGTTCAGGACCTTGCAACGAGGTAAAAGCCTACTTCCTGCTTCTAGTTGTATTGCTTGAGATCGATTACAAGGGAGCGAACATGCTTGACCTAGCTATCGATCCTTTTTTCTTGAGTTAACGCGCCGCCGGGTCTCGCCTATATATACACAGGTCGAGGCCTCGTGTCTTACAGAAGTCCCGGTCGGATCACACAACGTAATCGACCCTGTCTCTAAGTCACCTTGCCTTGTTAGGCAAGCTATCATTGGGCGGCTCACACCTTCAGGTCTTGAGTCGCCTCCAGGTTGTAGGCCTTCAACAGGCCTACTTGTAAGTCACCTTCAGTCTTCTCATCTTGTCTTCTTAGGCCTTATTGGGCCTTCAATTTATAAGTCTCCAATGATATGACCCGGCCCCTCCTGGGCGGGTCATATCACGGGGTTATTGTGACGCCCAGATAATTAAGCTACAGTAATCCCCCGCTAATGGTGCCATGTCATCACATTACTGTTGCTAATCCTCACTTGATCTAAATCATAATTCAAATTCAAATTCAAATTAAAGTCCAAGATTCAAATTTCTCAAACATGAAAACTAAAATGTTCAAAGTGTGGCAGATATTCCATAACAAATTATGGCGGTGACCCAACACTTTTGTAAATTATCTAAATGCCCTTTTGTGAATATAACACTGGCAAAAACAATTATTTAAATGCTTTTTAAGTAATAAAAATTGCAAAATATTTTATTTAGGTGCCAAGTTATTTTTGGCAGTGGCCTATTTATTGATACTAATTTATCTTCTAGCTTTATATTTTACTAAACTTAAAATGATATGTAATTAGTATAAAACACAATAGTTAAATAAATAAAAAACTAAGAAGCCCCCGATGGGCCTTGGCCCAACTCTTCCCCCAGCCGGCCCACCAAACCCCACCAAGTTGCTTCCCCCTCCCCTGTTCACCCGACCCAGTCACTACAGGGGCGTGCCCCAGCCGGACCACCTCACCGGCGACGCCCCGGCGAGGGATAAGGCGAGCGACCCACCTCCGCCTCCTCGGTCCCCACTCCTCCCACTCACCTCGCCCTCTGCATCCCTCTCCTCCTCCCTCTCATCCAGATCCACCTCTCCCCTCTCCTCTCACTCGATCCCGAGATCGGCCACGCGAGCTCGTCGCCACCGAGTCGCCGTCGTGCACATGGCCACCGACCCTCCCCCGCCACGCCGACGAGCCCTAGAGGACCGCTGTCGTCTACCTCACCCTCTGCGCCACCGGATTGGAGCCGGGAGTCCCCATCTCCGTCGCCTACATCGTCTTCATCTCGGGTCGTAACCGTCGGTCGTCTTCAATCCGCTCCACCCCGAGCCTCTCCGACATCCCCAAGCTCGCTTTTGCATGACTACAGGGCCCCGTGCGCTTCTTGTCCGCTTCCCCCTCGCCCCGTACTTGATTGCCGTCGTAGTTGTTGGCCTTTTGCCTTTGGCCTTTACGCACCAACCACCACGTGAGAATAGTTATGGGCCTCGACGTCGCAGTATCAGCCGAAGCTTTGTCGGACGTCCAGTTCAGCATTGTGGCACGGCCCGGTCGGTGCCCCAGTGGAGGCGGCCTGTATCGCCCTGCACGTAACAACCCGGAGTACACCGGGCGATGGGCCCAGACCCCGGAGTGCTTAGGATGTAAACTGGAGCGGACCTCTCTGCTGAGCCTAGGTAGGGCTGCGACGTGTTGTTCTTCCGAGGCCGGGCATTGACCCCAGAAAGGTGTGTCCGGCCGAGTGATCGGCGTGTTGGGTAACGTGGTGCACCCTGCAGGAAGATTATCTATTAATAGTCGTGTCCACGGTAGCGGACGTCGTAATTATATCTTGATCTTATACAACTACAAATGGATACTTGAGATATGTGGCTCAGGATTGCTTTCTCGCGAGTCGAGGAAGGATCTCGGCGTTAATGTTACAACATGCTTGTTAAATATAAACTGCTATTCTTTACTCTTCTACATCTTTGCAAGATGCTCGGAGCTGCGTGAAGATGCTAGTCTTTGATAGGCTAGGCTTTCCCCTCTATTACGGCATTCTTCAGCTCACCACAGATACAACCCTTCCATTTGATACAAATGCATACTTAGTATAGATCTGATGCTTGCGAGTACTTTGGATGAGTACTCACGGTTGCTTTGCTACCCCTTTTCCCCCTTCTTCCTTCTTTCCGGTTGATGCAACCAGATGGTGGATCCCTCGAGCCAGATGCCACCGCCAATGGATGCTGCTTCGTGAAGACCGCCGACGACCAGGAGTAGTTAGGAGGTCCCATGCAGGAGGCCTTGCCTCTTCGATCGTG
Organism: Aegilops speltoides; assembly: GCA_021437245.1. Taxonomy (NCBI): domain Eukaryota; kingdom Viridiplantae; phylum Streptophyta; class Magnoliopsida; order Poales; family Poaceae; genus Aegilops; species Aegilops speltoides. The sequence continues at coordinate 335,442,069 of CM038147.1, read as the reverse complement.
TTGCTTTTGTGCTAGCCTTCTTAAGGCAGTCTTGTTTAACTTATATATGTACTCAGATATTGTTGCTTCCGCTGACTCTTGTGTAGCGAGCTATGTATTCGAGCCCTCGGGGCCCCTGGATTGTAATATAAAGCTTCTATTATTTTGATTTGTGTCTAGAGTTGTGTTGTGATATCTGCCCGTGAGTCCCTGATCTTGATCGTACACATTTGTGTGTATGATTATTGTATGATTGAATCGGGGGCGTCATAAGTTGGTATCAGAGCCGACTTCCTGTAGGATCCCCTTTCCAACTCCTTGGTCGAAGTTGAGTCTAGTCTTCAAAAACTGTTTTACTAACATGGTTGTGTGGCTTACGGCCCCACATCGCCAATTGGGTGGTATTAGGATCTTTTATTCCTCGTCTATACTCTAGGAATCTGATCTCTCTTCTATTCGGGTTAAATGGTTTTGCAAACTATAACTCTAGGTTCTCGTAAATACTTCTCCCGGAGAGTCCCTTCATTCCAGATGATGGCCCGCTTCACCAAAAGATTTTGAAAATACTCTCCGATGCTTTCTCGAGACCCTTGTGCCCTTCGCCGTTGCAATCCCTACCACCGATAAATCCTTATGTGTAACTACCTACATTGTCGTTCATACCTTCGTCCCCAGTTGCTCTTGTTATTACAAGATGTCCTGAAATACTCTTCGATGTTCAGAGGATCCTTTATGCTTACTGCCCTACAGTCCTTGCCGCATAAATACCCCTTTGGATAATTACTCGCTCTTATCGAGTATCCATTCACCCCAGTTATTCTTATGCTTCATAAAATACTTGGTAATACGATCCGAGCTTTCGATGACCTCTGTCGCTTATTGCTCTAGAAAGTCCTACCTGCCTACACTCTGGTTAATTCCATATGCCTAGCAGTATCCATTGATGCCCTTTGTCATTATCATCTTGAGTCTTTCGATTTGATATGTCTGTGTTGCAATCATCAGTTGATCCTTATAGATTATCTTTCCGGCTCAGACGTCTTTCCGAACATGAGCTGGTTCTCGGCCAATCAGATTGCCATCGATTGTGCCCTAAGTCTATTCAACTTAACCATCCTTGGTCAGAGTGTTTGCTTCTGATCCCTTGATTTTGGAAATCATAATTCCTTTGCTTTTGAACTCTGAATTAGTCAGTTGCTTCTATAATCTGACCTCCTTGCATTCTTTCTTCTTCTAGTTGAGTACCGTTTCTCACATCAGATCCCTTGTGGACCTCCAGATCCTTTGTGGATTTTATCCGACAACGTCCTTCATATTCAGTAACCTTGTGATCCTTTCCTCGGATACATAATGCTTTTGGTAAATTGTATCCCCCGCTCTTGTTAAGCATACTCTACTTCCAGGCTTGAGTTATTTACTCGTGAAGTTTGTGGTATATGTTCCTAAAATGCTGCAGCGGGTTGAGCCTACGCCTTCCCTAATCTGTGTTAACCCAAAGATTATGCGGGTTATATCTACTGGCGTTTCTTTGGATAAATTTTCAATTCTACAACTTTGTCAAAGACGAGACGTAAATAAAAAGTTGTGCATTAGAAAAGTGGGAGTCAACCTTGAGCCTTGTGTTCATGCCCATGGACCCGATGTGGAACTTAACATGGAAGCTTCTTGTTATAATAATAGCCCCGTTGCGATAAGTTCATCTTGTATCCATGTTTGGTCCTTTGCAATCGTGGTTCCGACCATATTGTTCTTATTTGATCCAATTATCGGACAAGTTAAAGTACTTGTCTTCCTCAGATCGTTTCACTTGTTCAACCTCTACATTGATATACCTTCGAGTATTATCCTCTAGTATCTCGAGAATATCACGGAACTACATAACTTCTTATGAGTCTTGATCAACTATTATTTCTCGTTGATTCAATTTTTTCACTGGTTTGGAGTTGTTAGACACTCGATAATACAGATAACTGATTCGAGTCTGCGCTTTCCTTTCCATTGTTTTGTTTAATCTTTCTTCTAACCTATCTTATCTGAGAAGTGATAATTCCCTGCTTATGTAAACACCTCGGTGTACAAGCTGTGTCTGTAAGACCTTGTTACTATTGTTGATGACATTCCGGTAGCAACCGATGGACGAGAACTTTGCCTATTGGTCTGCCTCGTCTTAACGAGTAGGAAAATGGTTCTCTTCGTCCCTCGCCCTTGATACCAACGTTGTTGCCAACATAACTGACAGGCTATCCTCTGACCTGCCTTGCTATCATGACCGTGCATATGTTAGCGCCCTTCCTTCCTTTAACACACATGGTGGGCCCATAACCCACAGTTCCATAGGATCAAAACCTGACTCTCCTTTACATCTTTGTCTTCCAAAATTGTTCCTCACGCTTGGCTTCGTATGTAATTTACGAGCCACCTTCTTGTGATCTGTTCTGCTATCAGATGCAATACTTAATTTTGATGCACTGAACCCCTTTCACACTGTGTTTCAGACATCGAACGATTGTCCATCCGCTTGAAGCTTCTTATTGCTCCTCCTTACCTAGCTCTCGATGACTTTCTTGAATTTCAACTCGAGAGATGCCTCTATGCCACATCGCGAGATAGCCCCCAAGTACCTATCTTGTGTTGAGCCCCGTCCTTTTCGAGTCTTTCCCCCTACTACACCTCCCACATCTCGGGACGAGATTTCTTGTAGTGGAGGAGAATTGTGACGCCCGGATAATTAAGCTACAGTAATCCCCCGCTAATGGTGCCATGTCATCACATTACTGTTGCTAATCCTCACTTGATCTAAATCATAATTCAAATTCAAATTAAAGTCCAAGATTCAAATTTCTCAAAGATGAAAACTAAAATGTTCAAAGTGTGGCAGATATTCCATAACAAATTATGGCGGTGACCCAACACTTTTGTAAATTATTTAAATGCCCTTTTGTGAATATAACAGTGGATAAAACAATTATTTAAATGCTTTTAAAATAATAAAAATTGCAAAATATTTTATTTAGGTGCCAAGTTATTTTTGGTAGTGGCCTATTTATTGATACTAATTTAGGTTCTATCTTTATAGTTTACTAAACTTAAAATAATGTGTAATTAGTATAAAACAGAATAGTTAAATAAAAAACTAAGAAGCCCCCGATGGGCCTTGGCCCAACTCTTCCCCCAGCCGGCCCACCAAACCCCACCAAGTTGCTTCCCCCTCCCCTGTTCACCCGACCCAGTCGCTACAGGGGCGTGCCCCAGCCGGACCACCTCACCGGCGACGCCCCGGCGAGGGGATAAGGCAGACGCACCCACCCTCCGCCTCCTCGGTCCCCACTCCTCCCACTCACCTCGCCCTCTGCATCCCTCTCCTCCTCCCTCTCATCTAGATCCACCTCTCCCCTCTCCTCTCGCTCGATCCCGAGATCGGCCACGCGAGCTCGTCGCCACCGAGTCGCCGTCGTGCACATGGCCACCGACCCTCCCCCGCCACGCCGACGAGCCCTGGAGGACCGCCGTCATCTACCTCACCCTCTGCGCCACCGGATTGGAGCCGGGAGTCCCCATCTCCGTCGCCCACATCGTCTTCATCTCGGGTCGTCACCGACGGTCGTCTTCGATCCGCTCCACCCCGAGCCTCTCCGGCATCCCCGAGCTTGCTTTTGCACGACTACAGGGCCCCGTGAGCTTCTTCTCCGCTTCCCCCTCGCCCCGTTCTTGATTGCCGCCGTAGTTGTTGTTTCCGTGCCCGCCATGTCCACCCGAGCTTCGTGGTCACATCCACGCTCGTGGGTGCCCAGCCACACAAGCCCAGGCCCCAGCCCGTCCATGTCCTTGTACGCGCGCGCCCACGTGCTTGGCGCCACCCCTGCTCGCTGCTGACTTGCTGCAACTCCACTGCTGCTGCCGTGTGCTGGCCTCGCCTTTCCCCCCGCAGCCTCACCCATGCTCACGCGCCACCGTCCCCCAGCGCCCGTCTCCGGCCGCCTCTTGCCCAGGCCGCCCCTTGGCCCCCCTGCTGGCCGCCCTCTCCCGACCTCGCCGGCTGCAGCGCCCGTCAAGGCCTCGCCTCGCCTCGCCTAGACCGGGTGAGTTCGGCCTCACTTGGCAGCGGCCTTGTTAGTCGTGCCGCTCCAGTGGCCTTTGTGCCACTGGCAGCTGGGGCCCCTCCCTTAAAAAAAGAAATGTAAAATATATATTAATAAAAATAATTAATTATTTAGTTAAACACTTAATTAACTTAAGTAATCTTGTTTAATGAAATTAGTTAATTAGATAGCCTAGCTAATTAGCTAATTAACCTAATGTGACAATGACATGTGGGTCCACTTTAACCTATTGACCAGTCAACAGTTGACTAGTCAACTACTGACTGGACCTCCCCTGGCCCACTTGTCATCATCTGTGTCCACTTCTGTGTACACAGAACTGGGTACCCATAGCAATTTAATATTTATTTTCGAATTAAAATAAATTCAGGAGATTGTTTAAATCTTTGAAAAATCATGTAAATTAATCCGTAACTCGGATGAAAATGTTTTCTACATGAAAGTTGCTCAGAACGACGAGACGAATCCGAATACGAGGTATGTTTGCCCGCCACACATCCCTAGCATAGCAAACGATGAACTTTCCCCTCCGGTTCATCTGTCTGACACACGTCCGGAACCGGGAAAGCTTTCCCGGATGTTTTCCCCCTTCGCCGGTATGGCCTAACGCTATGTTAGATCACCTCTACCACCGCTTATTGTCTTATTATGCTTATGTTTGCGTGTATTTACTGTTTCTTCCCCCTCTTCTCTCTGGTAGACCCCGAGACCGCTGCTGATTCCCTTGTGATCGACTACATCGACGACGACCCTCCTTCTTGTCTGAGCAACCAGGCAAGCCCCCCCCCCCTTGATCATCCCGATATCGCCCATTCTATACTCTCATGCTTGCATTGGATTTTTCTACTGTTATTGTTTGCTCCTATTCTGATGCATAGCCTGCTTTTGTACCTGCTATTGTTACCTATCTGCTTATCCTAAACGGCTTAGTATAGGTTCGCTAGTGATCCATCAGTGACCCCCACTTGTCCTTGTTGCCCCTGCTTCATCATCGACGCCTAGATCGACGTGATCAACGACCAGAGCACGACACCTCACATCACATCACGCCCCCTTTTGTTGCTCGACTCTGCAGAGCTACTATTGAGTGCCGAGGGTGATCCCACAAAACGCACTCCTGACGATAATTCTATAGTGTAGCTATTCGGTCGTGGTCATCGAGGGTGATTTCCTCTTTCACCATTCCCGATACGGCTCTGTTGTTCAACACCTCAAGTGTGAACCTCGAGGGTGGTTGTAGGATCGGAAGTATGTCTAGAGGGGGGGTGATTAGACTACTTGACAACTTAAAAATTTTGCCTTTTGATTGGAGTAGTTTCTTAGCAAGTTCACAATGATAACCAAGTCAAGTATCACCCTACACATGCAATTCTAAAGTTATGGCAGCGGAAAGTAAATTGCACGTATAGTAAATGAGAGGTGGAGAAGAGCAAACGCAATGGAGACACGGAGATTTTTTCTCGTGGTTCCGATAGGTGGTGCTATCGTCAATCCACGTTGATGGAGACTTCAACCCACGGAGGGTAACGCAGTGCCATGAGTCCACGGAGGGCTCCACCCACTAAGGGTCCACGAAGAAGCAACCTTGTCTATGCCATCATGGCTTACGCCCACGGAGGACTAGCCTTACTCGGGGTAGATCTTCACGAAGTAGGCGATCTCCTTGCCCTTACAAACTCCTTGGTTCAACTCCACATCATGACGGAGGCTCCCAAGCGACACCTAACCAATCTAGGAGGCACCACCCTCCAAAAGGTAATAGATGGGGTTGGTGATGATGAACTCCTTGCTCTTGTGCTTCAGATGATAATCTCCCCAACACTCAACTCTCCTCACTTGATTTGGCTGTGGTGGAAGAAGGGATTGAGTGGAAAGCAACTTGGAAAGACTAGAAATCAAGTTTCATATGGTGGGAGTGGAGCAACTTGATCTCAACACAAGGGTAGGTAGTTTTCTTCTCGAAAATGTAAGGTAGGAGTGGTAGTTCTTTCGATGGCTCTCTCCACGAATGAAGAGGAGGTGGAGGGTATTTATAGCCTCCACACAAAATCCAACCGTTACACACATTTGAGCAATCTCGGTCGGACCGAAGTTGACAACTCGGTGAGACCGAAAGTTCAAATCTTGTGAGCGTTGGGATTTTCAGTGGGACCGAAAATACAATCTCGGTTAGACCGATATTTCCAAAGTCTAGGGTTTGCCAATCTCGGTGGGACCGACTTTCTCATCTCGGTGACACCGATTTGAGTCTGAATGTTCTGAAGCTTGGCAACACCAATTTGAATGACCGAGTTTGGAATCGGAAAATCCGAGATTCTTAGGGTTTGGATATATGGTGAGGTGGTTCATCTCGGTGTGGTGAGTTTGGAATCGGTGGGACCGAGATTACTTATGAGTTTATGTTGGAATGAAAGATTGCTGAATGTTTGAGAGATAAATCACTAAGCACTTTAGAGCAACCAGATCATCATCATAACCTCACCCCTTTTAATAGTATTGGCTTTCCTATGGACTCAATGTGATCTTGGATCACTAAACCAAAAATGGAGTCTTGAGCTTTTGCCAATGTTTTCCTTAGCATTTTGAGGGTCCACATCATCGGTCATTGCCATTCCCATATCAACGAACTTTCTCAAATATTCTCAAGAAATGATTAGTTCAATGATATATATGTTGTTATTAATTACCAAAACCACCGGGATTAGTTGCACTTTCAATCTCCCCCTTTTTGGTAATTGATGACAACATATAGATCAAAGCTTCGACAAATGATATAATCAATGAATAACATCGTCGCTTTGAGAAGTATGTGATAAGCAAGAGCTCCCCCTAAATTTGTGCATTATTTAATATTTGCGTTTGAATGCAAATGCACAATCGATTAGGATCATGGGTTACTCTTCCATGTCACATACATCTTGGTGGAGCGCACAAAATGATAAGAATGAATAGCATGCACCCAATCACCAAGACATGAGTAAATGATCATACAAGATATGAATGGAATATGATAGATATCAAGCACACATTAAGCACAGATGATCAAGCACTCATCAAGATAGAAACAAGCGTAGTATCAAGCACACGAAGTATCTCAAAGAACTCAAAAGTATCTCAAGGAAAACCGCAAACGAAAGAGCAAAAACGAGCACTCTCTCTCGAAGCCCTATGATCTATACAATTTCTCCCCTTTGGCAACAAGTTACCAAAAGTTCGAAGGTATAGAGCTAATCGTCACTCGGGACTCTGCGGGCGGCTCTGTCTGCGTCGATGGAGTGGAGATAGCTGCATCTGCAAAGCTTCGCTGAAGTCTGTGGAGCCGGAGGAGTGGATCTTGGGCTGGTCTTTGGGCCGATGGAGCTGTAGGAGGTCTTGATGTAGTAGCCACAGGATCGACCTTTGGAATAGCAATGATCTGGGCTTTGTGGGCACTGCAGCAGGCTGCTCATAGTCATCTGGACCATGTCACCTTCCATCTCCTTCATGAGTTCTCGCCTTCTCCCTCTTAGCTTCCTCGATGTCGCATCAAGCTTGTTGACGGTGACTGCACTTGATCGACAGCGTCGAGCATGGAACTTATCCTCAACGATCCTCTCAAGGCTCTCCGAGATTGCACTATCTTTGGCAGCGTAGCTCAATTCTCTCGAGTGGCTTCAAGAAGTTGTTCTGCAACGCTCTTGGGCTTTGCCGCTTTGCTTCCTTCTCGGCTTTAGCTTGTTTAGCGACTTCAGACTTAGCATGTCCTTCTACGATGTGGGAGCATTCTCGGTCATCACAACCTCGTTGTCCTCATGTTCAGCTGCGGTGGCAAGTGGGGTCTATCCAATGTAGGTGTCCGTGCCAAACTTGGCATTGATGAGCATCTGAATATGCGGAGCAAACCCACACGACCTCTTACGGTCACCGCTTTGTCCTCTTGATAGTCTCAACTATCGTGTCCATCACCTTAAAAGGTGTCTTCGATCTAGAATGTGCAGCATGTTGATAGAGTACCCTCTTATCATGCGGTGGTCCCGACTTAGGCATCAAAGTATGCCTCGTAATGGTGTTGGTGGTTGGGAGACACACTGAAGATAGTAGACTGATCCAAGCTTCCAGATCTCTACATCCTTCTCATCTACCTCATTATACATGTTCTTCATTGACTCGTGATTCTTCTTCGGAATGCCATACACATCAATATCATCTTCCCTTGAAACAGGTGCATTCAGCAATGCTCTCCATTCTTCAACTGTAGAATGGAATCTCTGCCCTTCTGTCATCCATACAATCCTGCCATCTGGATAGAAGTGTGCGGTGGCATAGAACTGCATGATCATCTCATCGTTCCAGCGGTCAATTTCGACCAACAAACTCGCAATCCCACAAGCGGTGAAGCTTTCATGCACATGTGGGAAAAAGTCTCTGTGCTCTTCACTTGTCGATGTATTCCCGATCAGCGTGTCGTGTCGGCAACAATTGGCTTGTTGTCCATGAGCACTGTCTCATAAAAGTCTTGTTGCTCTCTAGTGTGGAATCTTGAGTCAATGCTTTGTTCTTCTCCTGCCGGCATATGGATCTGTTTGCCTCCATAGCTTTGAGTCCTTTGTCCTTTCTCTCCTTCATATTTTCAGCTCGAGGATGAGCTTCATTATGAATCTGGCGGTTTACATGCGAGCTTGAGCAAAACATGAGCCTCATCATCGATTCTGCGGTGGCACATTGTCCTTCTTCTTTTACAAGCGGTATGTTCCTCACAGTCTTCTTGGGCTTGGCGGCTGGTTTGGCTTGGGCTGCCTTTCTTTGGGCTGAAGGCTTAGCTTTTGGAGGTGCTCCCGCCTCGATGGCATCACCCATCAACTTCGCTTCGAGGAGGCCGAGGTGCTTCCTCATCGAATCATCATCATCATCATTTGTTTCTTCATGAACTTTCCTCTTCCTCTTGGAAGTCTTCTTGATCTTCTTTGGAGGTTTCTTCCATCTTGAGCTTCGTGCAACAGAGGATTTCTTCACCTTGCTTGTGCCTTTCTTTGTTGTTGCCCTTGATATCCCTTGGAAACCACTTGCCTTTTAGGCTTTGAAGTTATCTCCTCATCGACAATGAAATCTGAATCTTCCTCATCTGAATTTCTCTTCCTCCACGGCCTCGTAGCAGTGCAGGCAGTCCACTTGGAGTGCTTCTCTCTCCATCATCTGAAAAACTGCTTGCTACGGACTTGTAGCTGCCTCTGGAATCTCAACCGGCATCTCGGACCTGTTACATTGTCACTCCCTTCGACATGACCGACAACTTTGTGAATAGAATAGGTATAGGCGAGAATAGAAGAGTTATCACAAACTACGCAGAGGATTTTGCAAAAGAATGAGTTCAAACTTTAGTTTTAGGTTTTCACAGAATACATGTCGGTCGACCGAAGTCTATCAATTCGTGAAACCAAATGTCTAAACAGACCACATACACCACTTTCGGTTGGACGAAATGGGTTTCGATCTAGCCGAGACAGCTAGGGTTTCACTAAATCTTCATTTCGGTCTTACCGATTTACAACTTCGGTTTCACCGAAAAGTGCGGTCAATGGCCAGAGGCCAAATCGGTCGATCCGAAAATGCGATATCGGTCACACCGAGATGTGTTCGGCGAAACCTAACCTAAAATTTTCACTCGAAATTTGTTCTATGACCTAAGCGGCCGGATAGGGAGATCTCAATCTTGGCAAGAAACATGGCAACGCCTATCGTGCATAGAATCAGCGATTGGAACACGAGAGGGATGAAACTCACCCAATGCGGTGGAGCTTCACTACGGCGGCAACGGCGCGAAGAGAAAGTCCGTTGACGGCGATGGAGACCCGCGGCGAGGGCGCACAGGCGACGGCGGAGACGATCCGGAGACCAAGGCGACGGCAGCTAAGGGTTTGAGGCGAAGCGTTTGAAGAAGTAATCAACGCTCGTCCTCGAGTATATATACCCTTCGGTTGTCGGTGGGACCGAGTTTGAAAACTTCGGTGGGACCGAGATGGTTAGCTGCGTGCGATTACACACTTTCGTCACGCCGAAATTTGAAACTTCGGTTTCACCGAGGTGAAAACCTAGATCAATCCAAGTGATTTGATCCGTCCGATTTGAGTATATCGGTTTGACCGAAAGTACTTAGAAGGTTTTGGAAGTTAGGCTTTTGACGGATCGGTGGCTCGAGTGCTCCTCACTCGATCCGTCCAAAAAGTCTTGTTCAAAGTTTGTGATATAAGCATGAATAGAGTTTGAGACAAGAAAGCATAGATAGCTAGGGGAGGAACTTAGGCATTCTTGTCCATCCATTTGGTCAAAAGAATGAAAACCAAAAGACCAAAGCAACAAATGGATGTCCTCGAATGGATAAAATCATGCATCCAACATGCTCACACAATAAGATAGCAAATGAAATATGTGTCAAGCATGCACAAACAAAACACTAACAGCTAGCACACAATTTGGCGATGACTAGGTCATCTATATATGAGTATATTGACTTAGGAGTCAAATGAGAACATTTGATCATAGGTCATACTCATCGTTTAAGCACAAGTGGGGTTACCACTTTTCCATAAAGCATTAATGTGTTCACATCATTAGAAGATGCTTTAGCTCATTTCTTTAGAGCAAAGCTCCCCTTGATGTGAGAACCCTTTTAAAGGGTCAAACTAACCTTGGGTTGTCGTTGAAGACTTCATGTAGATGTTGAAGATGTGGATGCTCAATGTTGATGAAGATCATCAAGAGTTGGGAGCAATCCTTTGGATTCGGGCACTTTCAATACCTACATGGGTTAGTCCCACAAGGAACAAACAAGAATATCCATGGACATAGATTGAAGTTCACAATGAATGATGTCCATGAAAGCAATGATTACCTTGTCCCTTGACTTACCAACATGAGGGTTTGTGACTCCATGAACTAGTGCAAGATGTGGAAGTTGATTGCACAAGTCCTTGCCAAAATGAATATGAGTGAAGTATATTGGCGAGTCACCCTCAAGAACTCTCTAGTTCTTCTTCTTGGGATCCACATCATCTTGATGGGAATCCTTGGGGTAGTAGTTGAGCTTGTTGAAGTAGAACTTGAAGTTGCCTTGGGAACCCACTTGACCATGGCCTTGGGTGCTTCAATGAATGCATCAATCTCCTCTTGAAGCTTGTCCTTGCCTTTTAGCTTGTGGTCTTGTGGTGGAAGATCACCTTGAGCTTGTTCCTCATTGGAAGAAGTAGGATCATACTTCTTCTCTTGAGAGACAAACTTTGGAGTGGGATATTGACCTTCTTCCCATTCAACACCCTCGGCGTTGAACTTTCGCTCAAAACCAATTCCTTGATTCTTCCTGTCTTCCTTGTTTGCGAACAATTTCCTCAAAGCTCTTGCTTCCGGCAAGACTCTTGTAGACACCTTTCTCTATAATCCCTTTCAATAGACTATTTTCTTGCTCAAGTGAAACTTGGCTTGAAACATTGTTAGTGGAATCAAGAGAATTACTAGAAGTAACAACATTTGATTTAGCATGATTATTGTTACTACTAGATGAAGAATTTTCTTATGCTTGTCATGCTTAGTTTTGATAGGTGGCAAGAAATTAGACAAGAGAAGTCGTTTGGCAAGATATGAAGAACTCTTCTTTGAAGATCGTCATTGATAGCTTTTAAAACTCATGTTCTTGCTCTAGATTGAGCTTCTCGAGCGTAGCTTCTCATGAGATCTTAGGAGCTCTCTATGATCTTCTTGAGTTGTTTCATGAGCTAACTTAAGAGTGTTTAGTTCTTTAGTTAGACGCTCAATCTCCTTCATAGCATTGTCATTCGACTCATCTCGACTATAAAGACTACTAGCATGTTCATCATTACTAAGCTCACTAGATTTATCATGTAAGAGCTCATCTTCACCAAGCAAGTCATCCTCATCACTATCAAAGTCAATAAACTCAGGATGTGATACCTTGGGGCCTTTTGCCATGAAGCATCTTCCAATTCCCTCATTTGGTGAATCAAATATGTCATAGGAGTTGGAGTTGGAGGATCTGAGAGCAAGACCGCAACACCTTCATCTTGATCAGTATTCGGAGTTGGAGTGATAGCTTCTTTCGGAGTGATTGTCGAGTCGGGCCGAAACCCATTCACCAACATGAGCTTGATGTTTTCTTCTTGTGTAGCTCCTTGATGACTTGTCCTTCCTTTCCTAATCCTTGCTTCTCCGAGAGGATCTTCGTTCATAACGATCATCTCTACTCCTTCTCTCTTTTCGAGGCGACTCTTCTCTTGAGCTTCTTCTTCTTGGAGACTCTTCTCTTCTCTTGTGGGGAGTCGAACACTCATTTGAGTAGTGTCCGGTCTTCCACAATTGTAGCAGTTTCGATCACGACTAGAAGATCTCCTTTCATCATATGATCTAGACTTTGAGCTTCTTTCCTTGCTTCTACTCTTGTAGAATTTGTTGAAGTTCTTCACCATTAGGCTTATCTCTTCATTGGAAACTAGCTTGTCACTTGAGGATGTGGGAGCTTCAAGCTGCAGCTTTGTAAGCGCCACTTGACTTGTTGTGAAGCTCTTCCTTATCTTTAAGTGTCATCTCATGAGCAACAATCCTTCCAATGACTTGGTAGGCTTGAGATCTTTGTAGTTTGGCATCATTTGAATCAAAGTGCACACGGTGTCATACTTTCCATCCAAAGCTCGAGAATCTTCTTGATGATGAATCGGTCGGTCATTTCTTCGCTTCCTAAGCCTGCCATCTCATTGGTGATGAGAGCAAGCCTAGAGTACATTTCAGCGACTCCTTCACCTTCCTTCATCTTGAACTTGTCAAGTGACCTTGAAGAACATCTAGCTTTGATTCCTTCACGGACTCGGTACCTTCGTGCATTTCACCAAAGTATCCCAAATCTCTTTTGCATTCTCAAGACGGCTGATCTTGTTGAACTCCTCGGGACACAAAGCATTGAAGAGAATGTCACAAGCTTGAGCATTGTTCTCAGAACATCCGCAACTCATCCGCAGAGCTTCGCGATCCGAACTTTTCCTTCTTGAAGAACTCACCTTGCAAGCCAACACAAATAATGCCCCATGCGGCGGGGTTATGTCCAAGAATATGCATTTTCATTTTATGCTTCCAACTAGCAAAGTTTGAACCATCAAAGTAAGGACCTCTCTGAAAATTACCCTCACTAGACGCCATACTCTCCTAGGTTGTGAAACCAAGCTTATGGAGTCAATGCAATGGAAACCAATCCAATGGAGACCAAAGCTCGATACCACTTGTAGGATCGGAAGTATGTCTAGAGGGGGTGATTAGACTACTTGACAACTTAAAAATTTTGCCTTTTGATTGGAGTGGATTCTTAGCAAGTTCACAATGATAACCAAGTCAAGTATCACCCTACACATGCAATTCTAGAGTTGTGGCAGCGGAAAGTAAATTGCACGATAGTAAATGAGAGGTGGAGAAGAGCAAACGCAAGTTGGAGACACGGAGATTTTTCTCGTGGTTCCGATAGGTGGTGCTATCGTCAATCCACGTTGATGGAGACTTCAACCCACGGAGGGTAACGGCTGCATGAGTCCACGGAGGGCTCCACCCACGAAGGGTCCACGAAGAAGCAACCTTGTCTATGCCATCATGGCCTCGTCCACGGAGGACTAGCCTTACTCGGGTAGATCTTCACGAAGTAGGCGATCTCCTTGCCCTTACAAACTCCTTGGTTCAACTCCACATCATGACGGAGGCTCCCAAGCGACACCTAACCAATCTAGGAGGCACCACCCTCCAAAAGGTAATAGATGGGGTTGGTGATGATGAACTCCTTGCTCTTGTGCTTCAGATGATAATCTCCCCAACACTCAACTCTCCTCACTGATTTGGCTGTGGTGGAAGAAGGGATTGAGTGGAAAGCAACTTGGAAAGACTAGAAATCAAGTTTCATATGGTGGGAGTGGAGCAACTTGATCTCAACACAAGGGTAGGTAGTTTTCTTCTCGAAAATGTAAGGTAGGAGTGGTAGTTCTTTCGATGGCTCTCTCCACGAATGAAGAGGAGGTGGAGGGTGTTTATAGCCTCCACACAAAATCCAACCGTTACACACATTTGAGCAATCTCGGTCGGACCGAAGTTGACAACTCGGTGAGACCGAAAGTTCAAATCTTGTGAGCGTTGGGATTTTCAGTGGGACCGAAAATACAATCTCGGTTAGACCGATACTTCCAAAGTCTAGGGTTTGCCAATCTCGGTGGGACCGACTTTCTCATCTCGGTGACACCGATTTGAGTCTGAAGATTCTGAAGCTTGGCAACACCAATTTCGAATGACCGAGTTTGGAATCGGAAAATCCGAGATTCTTAGGGTTTGGATATATGGTGAGGTGGTTCATCTCGGTGTGGTGAGTTTGGAATCGGTGGGACCGAGATTACTTATGAGTTTATGTTGGAATGAAAGATTGCTGAATGTTTGAGAGATAAATCACTAAGCACTTTAGAGCAACCAGATCATCATCATAACCTCACCCCCTTTTAATAGTATTGGCTTTCCTATGGACTCAATGTGATCTTGGATCACTAAACCAAAAATGGAGTCTTGAGCTTTTGCCAATGTTTTCCTTAGCATTTTGAGGGGTCCACATCATCAGTCATTGCCATTCCCATATCACTGAACTTTCTGAAATATTCTCAAGAAATGATTAGTTCAATGATATATATGTTGTTATTAATTACCAAAACCACCTGGGGATTAGTTGCACTTTCAGTGGTCCCTCTTACGTTCACCTTGATGATTACATTGGGTGGAATCCTCCGTGGGTGATTCCTCGGGTTTTCCCCTTGATGTTTGGACACATGGTTACATTGACTTTACTTGAGACCTTGGTGAAAGTCGGGCGGGCCCGGAGAGCACCCGCAAGATGGTTACGTGGCACGGCCGGGCATTCTAGGCCCTTGTCGTAAGTCCACGAGACAGGGCGACGGGGTCACTTTCGATCGTGAGTCTCTGCTCGTCTTCGCAAGCTAATAATATACTATGGTTTGGGTATTTGTTCAGAGTTGGCCTTTGGCCTTTACGCACCAACCACCACGTGAGAATAGTTATGGGCCTCGACGTTGCGGTATCAGCCAAAGCTTTGTCGACGCGTCGATTCGAGATTGCGGCACGGCCTAGTCGGCGCCCGATGGAGGTGGCTCAGACGCGCAAGCGTAATGACCCGGAGTGCACCGGTGATGGGCCCAGACCCCGAAGTGCTTAGGATGTAGACTGGCGGGGACCTCTCTGCTGAGCCTAGGTAGGGCTCCGACGTGTTGATCTTCCAAGGCCGGGCATTGACCCCAGAAAGGTGTGTCCGGCCAGAGTGATCGAGCGTGTTGGGTAACCTGGTGCACCCCTGCAGGGAAGATTATCTATTAATAGCCGTGTCCACGGTAACGGACGTTCAGACTTATATCCTGGTCTTATACAACTACAAATGGATACTTGAGATATGTGGCTTCGGGATTGCTTTCTCGCAGGGAGTCGAGGAAGGATCTCTAGGCATTAATGTTACAACATGCTTGTTAAATATAAACTGCTATTCTTTACTCTTCTACATGCTGCAAGATGCTCGGAGTTGCGTAAAGATGCTAGTCTTCGATAGGCTAGGCTTTCCCCCTCTATTCTGGCATTCTGCAGTTCAGTCCACAGATACAACCCTTCCATTTGATACAACTGCATACTTAGTATAGATCTGATGCTTGCGAGTACTTTGGATGAGTACTCACGGTTGCTTTGCTACCCCTTTTCCCCCTTCTTCCTTCTTTCCGGTTGATGCAACCAGATGGTGGATCCCTGGAGCCAGATGCCACCGCTAATGGATGCTACTACGTGAAGACCTCCGACGACCAGGAGTAGTTAGGAGGTCCCAGGTAGGAGGCCTTGCCTCTTCGATCGTGTTGCTTTTGTGCTAGCCTTCTTAAGGCAGTCTTGTTTAACTTATGTCTCTACTCAGATATTGTTGCTTTTGCTGACTTGTCTATCGAGCTATGTATTCGAGCCCTCGAGGCCCCTGGCTTGTAATATAAAGCTTGTATTATTTTGATTAGTGTCTAGAGTTGTGTTGTGATATCTTCCCGTGAGTCCCTGAACTTGATCGTACACATTTGCATGTATGATTTGTGTACGATTGAATCGGGGGCGTCACAGTTATATCCCCAACATTCCCCATATTGGTTGTATATGCACACACGAACCAAAGCGCATTTCTCATACTAGTGTCTAGGGTTAGGGTTTAGGGTTTATTATTTAGCTTCTATGTTGTTTGCTGGATGTAACTCAAATGGTTCACGTGAAAAGTGATTGAAACGCCTAAATTTTTAGCCACTTGAGGCATTGGTGCTCTCCAGTTTCTTTATTTTTATCACAACTGTTGGTTTTGCACGCCGCATTTTACCTATGCACTTACATTTCGAGTCGATATAAATATCCTTTGGTCTTGCATGCTGCATTTTACCTTTGCACTTACATTTGGAGTCGATAAAAACATCCTTTATTAAAGACAGTCATAAGGGCAAATACAATGATGCTATCTTAGACGTGCAACATAGGATAACTACTGAGATGAAGAAGAAAGGACTTTCCTTCTCTTAGTTAAGAGATGATCTCTTAGCACGATTTTTCTTAATGAATCTCGAACGTGATGTTACACATATTCATAGTGTGAATACCAAAAGATGTAAGGTTGATAACGATAGTCCCACATACATGTGGCACTGCCGCCTTGGTCACATTGGTGTCAAACGCATGAAGAAGCTCCATGCTGATGGACTATTGGAGTCTCTTGATTACGAATCATTTGACACATGCAAACCATGCCTTATGGGAAAAATGACCAAGACTCCGTTCTCTGGAACAATGGAGCGAGCAACCAACTTATTGGAAATCATACATACTGATGTGTGCGGTCCAATGAGCGTTGAGGCTCACGGAGGCTATCGTTGTGTTCTCACTCTCATTGATGACTTAAGTAGATATGGGTATGTCTACTTGATGAAACACAAGTCTGAGACCTTTGAAAGTTCAAGGAATTTCAGAATGAGGTAGAGAATCAACGTGACCGAAAGATAAAGTTCTTACGATCAGATCGTGGGGGAGAATATTTAAGTCACAAATTTGGTACGCACTTAAGGAAATGTGGAATCATTTCACAACTCACGCCGCCTGGAACACCTCAGCGTAACGGTGTGTCCGAAACTCGTAATCGCACTCTATTGGATATGGTGTGATCTATGATGTCACTCATCGATTTACCGCTATCATTTGGGGATACGCTCTAGAGACATCTACATTCACTTTAAATAGGGCACCGTCTAAATCCGTTGAGATGACACCGTATGAATTATGGTTTGGGAAGAAACCTAAGCTGTCGTTTCTAAAAGTTTGGGGATGCGATGCTTATGTCAAGAAACTTCAACCTGAAAAGCTCAAACCCAAGTCGGGAAAATGCGTCTTCATAGGATACCCTAAGGAAACCATTGGGTATACCTTCTACCTCAGATCTGAAGGCAAGGTCTTTGTTACCAAGAACGGGTCCTTTCTGGAGAAAGAGTTTCTCTCCAAAGAAATAAGTGGGAGGAAAGTAGAACTCGATGAAGTACTGCCTCTTGAACCGGAAAGTAGCGCAGCTCAGGAAGATGTTCCTGTGGTGCCTGCATCGACTAGAGAGGAAGTTAATGATGATGATGATCAAGGTACTTCGGATTAAGTTGCTACTGAACTTCATAGGTACACAAGGACACATTCCACACCAGAATGGTATGGCAACCCTGTCCTAGATATCATGTTGTTAGACAACGGTGAACCTTCGAACTGTGAAGAAGCGATGGCGGGCCCAGATTCCAACCAATGGCTTGAAGCCATGCAATCCGAGATAGGATCCATGTATGAAAACAAAGTATGGACTTTGACAGACTTGCCCAATGATCGGCGAGCGATAGAAAATAAATGGATCTTTAAGAAGAAGACGGACGCGGATGGTAATGTTACCATCTATAAAACTCGACTTGTCACTAAGGGTTACCGACAAGTTCAAGGGGTTGACTACGATGAGACCTTCTCACCCGTAGCGAAGCTGAAGTCCGTTCGAATCATGTTAGCAATTGCCACATTCTACGATTATGAGATATGGCAAATGGACGCCAAAACAGCATTCCTTAACGGCTTCCTTAAGGAAGAATTGTATATGATGCAGCCGGAAGGTTTTGTCGATCCCAAGAATGCTAACAAGGTATGCAAGCTCCAGTGCTCCATCTATGGGCTGGTGCAAGCATCTCGGAGTTGGAACATTCGCTTTGATGAAATAATCAAAGCGTTTGGGTTTATGCAGACTTATGGAGAAGCCTGCGTTTACAAGAAAGTGAGTGGGAGCTCAGAGCATTTCTCATATTATATGTAGATGACATACTTTTGATGGGAAATGATATAGAACTTCTGGACAGCATCAAGGCCTACTTGAATAAGTGTTTTTCAATGAAGGACCTTGGAGAAGCTGCTTACATATTAGGCATCAAGATCTATAGAGATACATCGAGACGCCTCATAGGTCTTTCACAAAGCACATACCTTGATAAGATATTGAAGAAGTTCAATATGGATCAGTCCAAGAAGGGATTCTTGCCTGTGTTGCAAGGTGTGAAATTGAGCTCGGCTCAATGTCCGACCACGACAGAAGATAGAGAAAAGATGAGTGTCGTCCCCTATGCCTCGGCCATAGGGTCTATCATGTATGCCATGATGTGTACTAGACCTGATGTAAACCTTGCCGTAAGTGTGGTAGGAAGGTACCAAAGTAATCCCGGCATGGAACACTGGACAGCGGTCAAGAATATCCTGAAGTACCTGAAAAGGACTAAGTATATGTTTCTCGTATATGGAGGTGACAAAGAGCTCGTCGTAAAGGGTTACGTCGACGCTAGCTTCGACACAGATCTGGATGACTCTAAGTCACAAACCGGATACGTGTATATTTTGAATGGTAGGGCAGTAAGCTGGTGCAGTTGCAAGCAAAGCGTCGTTACATGTGAAGCGGAGTACATGGCAGCCTCGGAGGCAGCACATGAATCAATCTAGATGAAGGAGTTCATTACCGACCTAGGAGCTATTCCCAATGCGTCGGGGCCGATGACTCTCTTCTGTGACAACACTGGAGCCATTGCCCTTGCCAAGGAGCCCGGGTTTCACAAGAAGACCAGGCACATCAAGCGTCACTTCAACTCCATTCGTGAAAATGTTCAAGATGGAGACATAGATATTTGTAAAGTGCACACAGATCTGAATGTCGCAGATCCGTTGACTAAACCTCTTCCGCGAGCAAAACATGATCAACACCAGAACTCTATGGGTGTTCGATTCATCACAATGTAACTAGATTATTGACTCTAGTGCAAGTGGGAGACTCTTGGAAATATGCCCTAGAGGCAATAATAAAATGGTTATTATTATATTTCCTTGTTCATGATAATTGTCTATTATTCATGCAATAATTGTGTTATTCGGAAATCTTAATACATGTGTGAATACATAGACCACAACATGTCCCTAGCGAGCCTCTAGTTGACTAGCTCGTTTATCAATGATGGTTACGGTTTCCTGACCATGGACATTGGATGTCATTGATAATGGGATCACATCATTGGGATAATGATGTGATGGACAAGACCCAATCCTAAGCATAGCACAAGATCATGTAGTTCGTTTGCTAGAGCTTTTCTAATGTCAAGTATCATTTCCTTAGACCATGAGATCGTGTGTCGGGGCCGTGTCTGTCTGTGGCCTCGAGCACCTATGGGGCACGGGGGCCCCTTCTAGTCCGGCAAGGGAGCAAAGGCGTCTTGTGAGCAGATCGAGGTCGGCGCGCGCAGGGAGACGGGCAATTTTTACCCAGCTTCGGGGCTCTCCGGAGAGATAAAACCCCTACTGCTGCTTTGGTGATTCAATTTGATCTTGCTCGAGCACGCGAGCGTATGGTGGTGTCGTGGGTGTCGAATAGACCGAACCCCTTCTACATGCGCATGGGCCTCTCTTTTGTACTCTGAAGAGGGCATCCACAGGTGGCAGCGTAGGAAGAGGGGGTAGAAAGGTAAAATCGCAGGTTGGTACAACAGTGACCCCTACCTAACTCTGACGGCAGGGGACAAGGGCATTTAATGCCCGTCCGGTCGCCCCAACAGTGCAGAGGAGTGACCGTTAAGTGAGCCACCGGTTGCCACGATGGCGTTTCTGTCAGCTCCGTTTGCCACCTTGCCTCGCATGGCTGCGTAGTGCCTCGCCACGTGCCCTTGGGATGGCCTTGTTATGACACGTCGCCGGATGCGCTGGAGTTTGGGTGGCAGCCTTGCCGCGGCAAGTGCCTTGCCGCGGCCCTTTTCTTGTCGGGCGGCAAGCTGGCCAGCCCGTCGGGCCTTCTTGGGGCGCTGTGGCGCCAGGCAAGTCTTCTGAGATGCCTTGGCGGCCTTCCCGGCAAGCTCCTCTTCTTGGGCCTTCGTTTTCTTTGGTTAATACTTTGTTCTTGAATGGCGATGGCAGGTGTGATGGAGAGTCTTGGCGGGCGTCCGCAAGCCTTGCCGCAGGTGTCATGATCGCCCGTGCACAAGTTCGGGTACTAAGGTACCCCTACTTTAGTACACCGACAGGAGCCCCCGGGCCTGGGCCATACACGGTGCCGAGCGTTGTTGGGCCAGGCCCAAAGCAGTGCACGGGCACACGCAGCCTGGGTCCGCCCAGAATCGGACTCCGCGCCCACCGCGCTCTCCCGCAACGGCACGCGTCGATTGAGGCGTCGTGGGAGGCGTGGGTGGTGCGCGCGATTTGTAGGGCGTCCGCCCCTTTATTCACGGGGCAGGGGGAGTTCATTTCATCCGTCGCCCCGGTTTCACCTCCCCGCCACGCGGCTCCCATGCGCGTGGGGTCGTGGGCGGCGAAGGTGGAAAACCGAGCCGTCACGGGCGGAGGTGGTGGGCCGGCCCCGCTCCTCTGCCCTCCCCGCGCTCCGATTGGCTGATCGGGGCGGTCGAGTCCCCACTTTGCTCCTTAAAAAGGGCGGAAGGGGAGCACAAGAATCTCGCACTTCCCCATCTTCTCCTTGCTTCCTCTTCTGCTACTCTTCCTCCCCTTCGCCATGGAGGGAGGAAACCCAGGTCCTTCAACAGTGGCAGCGAGGGTTGCCTCCAGGCAGCGCGCCTCTCCTATCCAAGACTGTGGCGGCGCCGCCACGAGGGGAGAGGGAGGGGGCGAGGCCGCGGACGAGGTCGAGGACGGGGCCGGGGCGCTCGGGGAAGAGGCGGCCGGGGCGGTGCACCACCCTCGCCTCCGCCGGCAGCTCCTCTCCTCGAGGCGGTTCATACCGGAGACGACCCGTGGGAGTTCTTCATCAAGCTGCGCCGAGCACCTCGTCGCCGCCTCCGGCTTCCGGCTCCATTTGCGAGCGCGATGGAGCCGGACCCGCCCGAGATGTTGGAGCTGCGCATGAGGGGCTGCGGGATCAGCGGTACTCGAGTTAGTGTCGTATCCCCAGCCCCCGGCGTGATGTACTTCGATCGAGGGTGGAAGATGTTCGCCCGCATCCACAGCTTGACGGCGGGGTTTACCCTCCATTTTAAGTTAATGGAGGGCGACCTTCTCGCCGTCAAGGTCTTCGGGGACTCCGGCACCCGGGCGAGATGCTGCGTGGACAGCTCCTCCGACAGCGAAGATTCCACCTCGAGCGAGAGTGACGAGGAGGGAAGCGACAGCGACGACGACGGCGGCGGTGAGTCCGACTAGGCGTCGGCCGCCGCCTCGCGCGCCACCGGCGACCCCATCATCCGGTCGCCGGCCTTCAAACTCCGGGGCCGTCTCCTTGGGGTTTGGCGTGAGGAGGCTGCGGAAGAGGAAGAGAGGTGGCGGCAAGGCCATCAAGTCGGAGTACGAGGGCGAGGTGCCCTCGACAGCGTGCTGACGTCCCACCACCCCGTCTTCGAGCTCTGCTTCCGGCGCCTCCGTCTCCGCCAAGCTCCTGGCCGGCCCCTGGGGTGTTCTTTTGGTGTCTTCTAGCGCCCGTAGCTCACCTAGGCGCCCCTTTTGCCCTTCCCGGCAAGCTTCTCTTGCCGGGGCCTCCTTGACCTACCTCCTGAAGAGAGAAACAGGAGAGGGATTACGGGCATCTTATCTTCTTAGTTTGTAAGCCTTCGGGCCTTAGCTGTATTTAAAATCTGTAATCCTCTCTATCATGTTTTTCATCCTCTATGGACTTGTACTAAACTGGGATGTTTTTTTTAATGAAAAGAGGGGAGCGCTTTCCGGATTAAGTCCTTTACTTGGTTTTGTGCCTTGTATATTCCCACCCTACGCTTCTAGGGAACTTGCCGGCGCAAACACGCGTGCTGAGTGCGGAACATCAGCAGCCCACCGGCGGTGTTGCTTCCGGCAAGAAACCTTGTCGGGCCAGTTGCAGCGCGCTTGTATTGTTGAGCGGACTCGGAAACAAATCAAGGGCGCAACTAGGCTGCGACTCGGCTCCTCCGCGCACGGGTTTCTTTTTACAAGGCACACTCGTTCAAGGACGCTTCAAGGACGCGGCCCCGCCTTTCCCAGTCCATAAGAGGATGCATGACGAGGGATGAAAAACTTATCTGACACCGCAGCCCCCGGCGACTCTAGCTTGCCGGGGAGAAATCTTGGCATTTGCAGCTCCCGGCAACCCTGGCTCCGCCGAGACCTAGGTGTCGGTGCGCCTTTCCTTGTCCTTATTCTTGTGCGGGCGGTCTCCGGGATCCCGCCTGCTGCGAGGAACTTCGATATTTGCAGCCCCAGTAGCAGCCGATTTGCGGAGCCCTCGCACCAGCGCCGCTTCTTCGGTTTTTCCTTATCGCTGCTATCATAGTCACGAAAATAACTGAGACAGCGCCGTAATAAGTTGCTCTTCGTAACGTAACCTCGCGTTGGGCAACGCAGTGCTATGTTTCGTCCTTGGTATGTTTATACTCTACGCTTTTTAGGAACTTGCCGGGCATACACGCTTCTTGAGTCACGGAACATCGATGCTTCTTTGGCCGTGTAGCCTCCTAAGAAGAAACCTCGTCGGGCTTAGCTGCAGCCTTTTCATTGTTTGGCGGACTCGAAAACAAATCAAGGGCGCAACTTAGCCATGAGTCGGCTCCTCCGCGCACAAGTTTCTCATACAAAGGACGCCCCACGGCAAGGCTTGCCACGTTACTTCCTCTATTCCATTACGTCCCTTATGCGTTTTACCCCACGCTTCTAGGGAACTTGCGGCGCTAACACAATCGGGCTGGGTGCGGAACATCACCACCACTGGCGGTGTTGTTTCCGGCAAGAAACCTTCTCGGGCAAGTTGCAGCGCACTTGTATTGTTGAGCGGACTCGGAAACAAAACAAGGACGCAACTCAACCGCGAGCTGGTTCCTCCGCACAGAGGTTTTTCGTACAAGGGACGAACGCTCGAGGACTATAACATAAAAGCTTAGGACTAAAGAGTGCTCTGCACAAAAGCTTGGGTGACTTAGCTTTTCCGTCTTCAGCGGTCCGCCAAGGCTGTACTTCCCCTTGACCTCCTCCCTTTTATGTTTTCACCCTCACGCTTTCAGGGACCCCCCCCCCGGTGCAAACACACTTGCTGAGTGCGGGACATCAGCAGCCTGCTGGCGGTGTTGCTTCAGGCAGGGAGAACTCGTCGGGCTAGTTGCAGCGCGCTTTCATCGTCGAGCGGACTCGAAATAGATCAAAGGTGCAACTTAGCTACGACTCAACCCTTCTGCGCGGAGGTTCTTCATACAAGGTACGGATTCTCAAGAAATACAATTCAAAAGCTCGAAACTGGGCGCCTTCTTCGCCCTACTGGCCGGTGGAGCTCGATGGCGCATCCTCGACGGCAGCGCGGCACTCCGAAGAGGCGTGCTTGCCGGAGCAGGCACCAGAGCTGTTCTTGCCGGGCTTAGTCTCTGGCAGATCTGCCTTTGTCTTCTTGCATTTGCCGGCGGAGCTCGATGGCGCGTCCTCGACGGTAGCGCAGCACTCCGGAGAGGCGCGCTTGCCGGAGTGGACACCAAAGCTGCTTTTGCCGGACTTGGTTTTCTTCTTCCCCCGGGGAGCTTCGGCGGCAAGTGGCTTGCGCTCTGCCACGGCTGCTGCTTCCCGGTAGATCTTATCAGTGCAGATAAGTGCATCCTTCTTGTCACCTTGGACAGGAATGACACTTATCGGACCAGCATCTTAAGCACATTGTAGGCGTGGTGAGAGGCTGCCATGAACTTGGCGGCGCAGATTTACCTAGTATCCCATTGTAGGCAACGGGATATCGGCAACGTCAAATGTGACTTTCTCGTCACGAAATTCAACTCGCCGCCAAACGTCCACCGGCGGTGTGATCTTCCCTTGGGCTTGCTCCTTCCCGGTTTATCCCTTGAAAGGTACCAGCTTCTTGAGCTCATTGTCGGGGATCTGGGCTTCACGAGCACCTTGTGGAGGAGATCGAGGTTCAGGCCGGCCCGCCGTCAACCAACATCTTCGTGACTTTGAGGTTGCGGATTGTTGGTGAGACCAACATCGGCAAGCACCCGACCGCGGTGATGCGATCGGGATGATCCTCAATGTCAAAGACGATGGGCGTGCCGGACCACTTCAAGGGCTTGCGCGACTCGACGGACGGCTCCGCGGCATTTACCTATCGCACCCACTGCTTGAGTTGGCGGTGCGAGGCGTGCAGAGAGGCGCCATCGTCGATGCACAACACCTCTGTTTCCTTCTGAAACTCCTGGTCATCAGTCTCATCTTCCTCCATCTCATCATCCTCTTCTTCATCTTCGTCCTTGTCGCGGCCGCGGGGAGGCCTGTCTCCTTGCCGCGGCTTGACCTTGCCGCGGTGTCCTCCCCGGGCGGGAAGCTTCTTGCTGGATCCTCCGCCACCTCCCTGGGCTCTCTCCTTATCGCGGCGCTCGTACTCAGCTTTCCGTAGCTCCGCCATCTGCTCCACTTTCTTGCAGGTTTGGAGATCGTGGCCCTTGGTGCGGTGGATCTTGCAATATCGCTTGCCGGAGCCATCCTGCTTGTCGGCGGCTACGACGGCCTCGCTGAGTCATCGGCTTTGGCCTTGTCGGAATCGCCTCCGTTCTTGGAATGCTCAGCGCCCAGACATCCTTAGCCTTTCTCTTCTGTTGTTCCGCCTCCGGTTCTTCCTTGCCGGGCGGCGTCCTCCTCACCGAGATCATACGCTCCTGCAACCTCTCCGGGATTTTCCTCCTCCTCGGCCGTGCACACTTGTCGGCGAGCATAGAGCTCGCTAACATCTCGATCTTGCACATCGCCATCTCCTCCCTCATCCTGCGGTTGCGCACGTTCTGGTGGAACGCGCTGATAACCGCGGCAGGGTGGACGTCGGGGATGTTGCGTTGTACTTGGCTGAATCTCTGTATGTACTTGCGCAGGGGCTCCCCTTCCTTCTGGACGAGCAAGTGGAGGTCACTCTCCTGGCCATGAGGCTTGTGGCCACCCGTAAAGGCGCCGACAAACCGATGACACAGTCCGCCCATGAAGAGATGGAGCCGTCCGGCAAGTGCATGAGCCAAGATCGGCGTTGGGTTTGAGTACCGGCGGGAAGTAGTTGGCGAGATCTTCTCGTCGCGCCCTCGGCCTCGCACCGCGATGGTGTAGATCTTTGAGGAACTCCGACGGGTGTATCCTGCCATCATACTTCTCGAACGCGTCTTGAAGTTCTTGGTTTTGGGCCATCGGACTTGCCGCAGCTCTCGGGTGAACGCTGGCAACCTGCCGCGTCTGACAAGTCGCTGGTTCTCCGGTGCGTGCGTCGCCGATGGTAGGCCCAGCGCGCTGGTCAGATTGACGCCGCGCTTCTCTCCGGCGCTCGATGCGAGTGCGAGCGTCCTCGTGTTGCCGTTCTTGGAGGACGTGGCATTGATCGCGGCGAGTTCGCGGGTCCGACGACGCGGTGGAGTCGGCGTCGGGGTTGGTCCGGCGAGCTGGCGATCTTGGCCTTCGGGGCTGGGAGTGCACGGAAGTGGCACCCCCAGCGGTCTTGTCGGCGTTAGCTTGCGCTGGGCGCTTTGCCGGGCCTTGATGCGCTTCGATTGCGGGGCTTATCGCCGTTAAGCGAAATCAATGAGATCAGATATGGTCATCCTCCGCCGTCGATCTTGTGCGGCGCCGAGGGTAGTCCGTATAGGTGAGCTTCGGGCGGCGCTTCCTCTGCTGTCTTAGGTGGCGGTGGCGGCGAGCGCGCGAGCAACGGATGTGCTTGGACTCCCAATCGGATTGGGAGGTGCAACACCCGTCCGGCGATCAAATACCTCGCTTCGCGCCAAAGATGCGGGGCGTGCATGCGACCTCGGCGTCCGCGACCCACCAGCTTGGCCTTGTTCCAACGCGAGCACGGTGCTAGGAGCACCGGGGCGTTGTCGAACATGCACCTCCTGGGAAGGGTGCGGTGTCTGCACGGTCGCCGACGCTTGCGGGGCCTTGTTCTTGGACCTGGTGACGACGTGAGTCCCACCGTCGGCACCCGCTCCTTCGCCGGCGTCGACTCCACCGCCCGCGTGCTCCGGCGGTGGTGGCAGAATCGACGTAGACGGAGCGGCCACCTCCGAGGGCTTCTTCTTCGGTGGCATGTTGACGATGACGTTGATGTAGCGCGCATGGAGACCGGATCAGATGCTCACGACCTCGACGCGTGCCCCTACCTGGCGCGCCAAAGATGTCGGGGCCGTGTCTGTCTGTGGCCTCGAGCACCTATGGGGCACGGGGGCCCCTTCTAGTCCGGCAAGGGAGCGGAGGGCGTGCGCAGAGCAGATCGAGGTCAAGCGCGCGGGGGAGACGGGCAATTTTTACCCAGCTTCGGGGCTCTCCGGAGAGATAAAACCCCTACTGCTGCTTTGGTGATTCAATTTGATCTTGCTCGAGCACGCGAGCGTATGGTGGTGTCGTGGGTGTCGAATGGACCGAACCCCTTCTACGTGCGCATGGGCCTCTCTTTTATACTCTGAAGAGGGCATCCACAGTGGCGGTGTAGGAAGAGGGGTAGAAAGGTAAAATCGCAGGTTGGTACAACATGACCAACAAAGACCCTACCTAACTCGACGGCGGGGACAAGGGCATTTAATGCCCGTCCGGTCGCCCCAACAAAGGCAGAGGAGTGACCGTTAAGTGAGCCACCGTTGCCACGATGGCGTTCACACTCCGTTTGCCACCTTGCCTCGCATGGCTGCGTAGTGCCCCGCCACGCGCCCTTGGGATGGCCTTGTTATGACACGTCGCCGGATGCGCTGGAGTTTGGGTGGCAGCCTTGCGCGGCAAGTGCCTTGCATGCCCTTTTCTTGTCGGGCGGCAAGGCGGCCAGCCGTCGGGCCTTGCCGGACGCTGCGGCGCCAGCAAAGTCTTCTGGAGATGCCTTGGCGGCCTTCCCGGCAAGCTCCTCTTCTTGGGCCTTCGTTTTCTTTGGTTAATACTTTGTTCTTGAATGGCGATGCGGTGTGATGGAGAGTCTTGGCGGGCGTCAAGCAAGCCTTGCCGCGGTCTTTGCGACCGCCCGTACACAAGTTCGGGTACTAAGGTACCCCTACTTTAGTACACCGACATCGTGTAACTCCCGGATACCGTAAGAGTGCTTTGGGTGTACCAAATGTCACAACGTAATTGGGTGGCTATAAAGGTATACTACAGGTATCTCCGAAAGCGTCTGTTGGGTTGACACGAATCGAGACTGGGATCTGTCACTCCGTATGACGGAGAGGTATCTCTGGGCCCACTCGGTAATGCATCATCATAATGAGCTCAATGTGACCAAGTGGTTGGTCCCGGGAGCATGCATTACGGTACGAGTAAAGTGACTTGCCGGTGACGAGATTGAACGAGGTATTGGGATACCAACGATCGAATCTCGGGCAAGTAACGTACCGATTGACAAAGGGAATTATATACGGGATTACTTGAATCCTCGACATCGTGGTTCATTCGATGAGATCATCATGGAACATGTGGGAGCCAACATGGGTATCCAGATCCCGCTGTTGGTTATTGGCCGGAGAGTCGTCTCGGTCATGTCTGCATGTCTCCAGAACCCGTAGTGTCTACACACTTAAGGTTCGGTGACGCTAGGGTTGTAGAGATATTAGTATGCGGTAACCCAAAAGTTGTTCGGAGTCCCGGATGAGATCCAGGACATCACGAGGAGTTCCGGAATGGTCCGGAGGTGAATATTTGTATATAGGAAGTCCAGTTTCGGCCATCGGGAAAGTTTCGGGGGTCACCGCTATTGTACCGGGACCACCGGAAGGGTCCTGGGGGTCCACTGGGTGGGGCCACCTATCTCGGAGGGCTCCATGGGCTGAAGTGGGAAGGGAACCAGCCCCTAGTGGGCTGGTGCGTCCCCCTTGGGCCTCCCCGTGCGCCTAGGGTTGGAAAGCACAGGGGGGGGCGCCCTTTGACTAGGGGCAAGTCCCCCTTGCCGCCCCTTGAGATTGGATCTCTAGGGGCGGCCCCCAGGCCCCTATATAAAGAGGGGGAGGTCTGCGCACCCAAGCCTGGCGCCTCCCTCTCCCCGTAACACCTCTCCTCTCTCCGAGCTTGGCGAAGCCCTGCCGAGATCGCCGCTGCTTCCACCACCACGCTGTCATGCTGCTGGATCTCCATCAACCTCTCCTCCCCCCTTGCTGGATCAAGAAGGAGGAGATGTCTTCCCCAACCGTACATGTGTTGAACGCGGAGGTGCCGTCCATTCGGCGCTAGGATCATCGGTGATTTGGATCACGACGAATACGACTCCTTCAACCCCGTTCTCTTGAACAATTCCGCTCGCGATCTATAAGGGGATGTAGATGCACTCCTATCTCTCGTTGCTAGATGACTCCATAGATTGATCTTGGTGATGCGTAGAACTTTTTTATTTTCTGCAACGTTCCCCAACAATTCCCTTCTTCCAGTTGCCGAAAGTAGTTTTACACAGATTGCATTATTCCCGATCAAGATTCTTTTGGCATGGAGATAGCGAGCGAAAGAAATATTGACTGGCTAAATGGAGTGTGGTTTGCCGTCCGAAAGGCCAAGGCAGGTTGGGCATTCATGACATTGAGGTTAAGAATAGGGCCCTCCTCGGCAAATAGTTGTTTAAACTACTGATGAAAGATGGTGTATGGAAAACCCTCCCGCGGAGGAACTATGTGGGTTCCAAGGTGGTATCCCAAGTATACTGGAAGCCTGGAGATTCTCACTTTTAGGCGGGTCTAATGGCTACGCAGGAACATTTCTTCTCCTATGGATCCTTCTCGATTAAGGACAGCTCGAAAATTAGATTCTGCGAGGACAAGTGGCTAGAAAATGCCACACTTTGGGAATAATATCCGGCTCTATACAACATTGTGTGTCACAAGGTGATACTATCGCCATGGTAATGGAATCATTTCCACCAAATGTGACATTCAGAAGAGATTTAATTGAATCCAGACTCCAATAGTGGTACATCCTGCTTCAACAATTGTCCACGGTGCAATTGTCACATCGGTCTGATGTATTTCGATGGAACCTACATGGGAATGGACAATTCTCACTGGAGTCTATGTAGAGAGCGTTAATCCAGTCTGATGTGCTAGTTGATAATAACTAGAAGATCTGGAAGATGAAGATACCTCTTAAGAATAAAATATTTGCATGGTATCTTCGTCACGAAGTCATTCTTACTAAAGATAACTTTATCAAGGGGAATTGGCATGGAAGTCCGCATTGCGTTTTTTGTCATCATGATGAGACAATAAAATATTTATTCTTCCGATGCAAAACTGGCTCGGTCTATATAGTGAGTCATCCAGATAGCTTCTGGCTTGTATTCTCCTTGTAGTGTTGCTAATATATTTGGCAACTGGTTACATGGGATTGATCACAGGTTTAGAACTCTTCTTAAGGTGGGAGCGCTTGCTGTTATTTGATCGCTTTGGCTATGTAGAAATGATAAGATTTTTAACGATAAAAGTACTTCTCTAATGCAAGTTATCTACATATGTACCGAGAATCTTCGTTTATGGTCCTCTCTACAACGCGTGGAGAATCGAGACCTATTTACGCCGGGGGTTGTACACGATTGAAGGATACGGCGAGGGGTACTTTTACCCAACATGGGTGGCAACATGATCTTAGAATTGACCCACCTCCGCTTTAGATGTTATACAGACTCTACATGTTTCTTGGTATTCTGCCTTTTTATTTTTTTTGTTTGTATAAGAGGACTTTGTTTAACTGTATGCATCTTAGTTATGCATAGACCGGATGTAACGCTTAGACCTTTTAAGTAATAAAGCGTCCCTTTTCAAAAAAAAAAGGTAGCTAAATTGATAAGACAATCTTATCAACCATGATAAGTTGCTATAAGAACACGACACCTATTATCTCTTTATAGATGGTGTTTTTTCGTCGAAGAGATGTGGAATGCGGAGGATACGCCCAACTCTGACGTCCACAATGAAAGTAGATCAGGAACATTAACAGTGCAACTTCAGATCGATGACATGGCTTCCAGCTTTATACAAGTTAAATACTCTCCGTCCCAAAATTCTTTCTTAGATTTGTCTAAATATGAATGTACAAGTCACGTTTCAGTATTAGATACATATGTATCTAGACAAATCTAAGATAAGAGCTTTGGGACGGAGAGAGTATTCGGTAACCCATAGTGGGACAGAATAAAGCTAACATAATGAAGAGAACATGCCCGGCTCAATCATCAGTCTCCCACTACTGTCAAGCAATTAGACGGTAAGTAGTACAATTATTGTTGGACGAAGTAATAATTGTGTATATTTGCATAAATATACTATAAGTAGATTCCCTGACAAAAAAGACATCAGTGGCGACAGGGAGGAGAACACATGCACGAATTAATGAAATTAAATTTATTGTTTCCATATAATACTACTAAAAGAATACCGCCCTCCACCCCACGGGCCCAGCACTCCCAGCCTCTTCATCTCTATACATCGTCGAGCATGTACATCCCGTACCCGGTAAGTCGTCTCCCTTGTTCTTGGCGTAATGTATAATTAAGTACATAATTAATTACCACAGGTAATTAAGAACTAAATCAAATCAACACCATCTTTTTTCTGGACAAAACTAAAAAGAAACGGGCAAAAAAGTGAAGAAAAAAATTAAAAAATGCAAACTTTGGCGGGCTCTGCTTGTCGATCAGATTGATGCATGCACTGTTGAGTGGATGACTTGTTGTTTCTTGTCTCAGGTCGTCTTGTCCGGATGCGCGGCGGCAAAGTCGTGGACAGTGGACAGGGACCTCACGGCCAGTTGTAGTACCCTGCGTCGACGAACTTCTTGCCATGGTGACCATGCACCGTTGTGTGCTTGCCTCCCGAGCTATGCATGTGGGGGATGTTGATGTAGAGCACGGCGGTGATGACGAAGGTGAATGCCCACCAGACGAGCACCACGACTGGCGTCTTGCCGTGCTTCCCCAGGATGCCCTTGGCGAACGGGTAGAGGTGGAACAGCACCCAGAAGTTGAAGAAGACCCCGCCGGCGACCTTGAGCCAGTGCGTCCACTCGCCGTCCAGCACCTTGGCGAAGGCCACCGCGGATCCGATGATGTTGACGAAAATGATGATGATGGGTGTGATCATCAGCGGCGTCCAGCGGACCACGTAGAGGTCGGCGTAGGGGTCCTTCTTCTCGTCTCCCGACGGTAGCTTGGATGTGAGCTTGAAGGAGATGTCACGCCGGAATATCACCTTGGTAAGCACCTGGCACACGGCGGCGAGGTAGGCGGAGCAACTTGCCGTCATCCAGAACTGGCCGTTCCTGAACCACTCGAAGACGGTGACCCCGGCCCACTTGACCTCCAGCACGGCGATGACGAGCAGCGTGGAGAGCACAATGCCCAGGTAGACGTAGAACATGGTGGTGGGGCGCTGCACGATGAAGTGGCCGGTGACGAAGGAGAGCGCCGGCACGGTGGTGTAGAAGATGAGGAAGATGGCGGTGAAGGGGTAGGTGGTGATGTTGATGTAGGCGACGCGCTGCAGCGGGTGGAGGTAGGTGCTGCCGAAGAGCGGGTTGTTCTTGGAGAAGAAGATCTCGAGGGAGCCCGTGGACCAGCGGAGCACCTGGAAGAGCCTCTCCGTGAGGTTGATGGGTGCGGTGCCGATGAAGGCGTGTGGGTAGATGGAGCAGTAGCGTGACCGCCACCCCTTGATATGCATCCGGTACCCGGTGACCACGTCCTCCGTCACCGTGTCGTACACCCACCCGATCTCTTTGCCCCACCCGGTCTTCTTCTCGAACGCCGCCGCCGTCACGTTCACCGCCTCCACGATGGTCGCCTCGTCGGCCACGATGCCCTCAGCCGCCGCAGCGTAAGGCGACGGGTGCGACGCGCGCGGGATGCTGTCCACGAAGGCGTCCGACTTGCCGTACGTCTTCTTGGGCAGAGGCAGGAAGCCGTGCTTCCCCTTGGCGGGCACCGGCGCGGCCTTGGCCTTGGCCATGGTCATCTCGAGGCCGGGCTTCTCGTACTTGGTCTTGGCGAAGAGCCCGGCGAGCCTGGGGAAGCAGGGCCCGCCGACGTTGATCCTGGGCGGGTCGAAGCCGTAGACGGTGATGCGGCGGAAGAGACACCCGGTGCCGACGTAGATGGGGCCCTGCATGCCGTCGAGGGCACGGAGGGTGCCGTCGAAGAAGATGCGGTTGTGGTTGGCGTAGAGGTCGGTGGGGTCGACGCCCTCGAAGCGCTGCGGGAACTGGACGAAGGCGACGGTGTCGCTGTCGCGTCCCACCATGAAGCAGATGCCGGCGCGGAGGGCCTGGGAGTTGTTGATGTAATGGTCGCAGTCGAGGTTGAGGATGAAGGGGGAGTTGGAGAGCAGCGCGGAGGCGCGGGTGAGCGCGTTCATGGCGCCGGCCTTCTTCTGGTGGTCGTGTCCGGGGCGCTTCTCACGGGAAACGTACACCAGCATGGGAAGACGCACATCCACGCCGCTGAAGTCCAGTGGGTTGTCAGCGCTCGCCGGCGGGCCCGTCTGCCGGCGGTGGCTCGGGTGGTTCAGCAGCACCTGCATCCATTGCACACACACCATGGTCAGCACTCCATTCCTCTTGCACTAGTACTTGAGCTTAGGCAGATAGTGGTAAAAAAAAAACAAGGTTAAATGAATGACATGGTTAATTTTAGCTGTTACTGCTCCATAGTAATAAAAGGTCAAATGATTATTACCTTAGGGTGATTAGTGGTTGGAGTAATTAATTATTACAACAAACGGGGTTAAGAGTTGGGCAGAGTAAAGTGATGAATGATTGAGGCAGTTAACAAAGAAGCAGGGCCGGTGAATTGAATTAAATGGGTCATAAAGTGGAGGCTGTAGTGGTGTCGTGGGGAAAGGACCACCCCAACCACCATTCCTCGTCACAGCATGAATGAGTGGAACCACACGTTGGTGGCCACAGGACGGATGCGAGAAGAGAAGCATGCATGTTCTCTTCCATGTCTGTCCACAAGTGTGCTTGGCTGGCCGGCCGGTGGTTGCACTCTCGACTATCACCACGTCCATTCTGTGTGTCAAAATCTCCCTTGGATCGGCACAGCAGTGCAGGCAGGCATCACATCAGATGGCCACTAATAACGAGGCCCTAACTACTAACCAAGATTCCAACAACAGCAGCATGCATGCATGCAGACATGTACTCTAGTAGGAAAGAGACAGTAAGTAGGAGTAAGTAAATGGTAGTGATAATAAGAATAGTAAGTACTGACCAGGACGATGCCGGCGTGGTCGCCCCTGCGGTGGTTCTCGGAGGCGTCGACCCAGGTGCCCTCCCACTGGGTGCCGTCGGCCATCCAGGTGGGTCGGGGCTCGCCTTCCCGGTGGGCGTTGGCGGCGTTGTACCCGTCGTTGCGCTGCTTGATGTCATGCTCCAGGCTGTTGATCCTGGCCTTGAACTCGTCGTACTCCTTGCGGACGCGGCGGCGGTCGTTCACGAACTCGTCCTGGGCTCTCCCCATGTAGGGGTGGGACTTGAGCTCGAAGTAGCTCTCCGGGCCCCTCGGCTCAATCCCGTGCTTGCGGCAGAAGGGCACCCAGAGGGTGGCGAACTTGGAGGACTCAGCCAGGGCCTCGTAGGTGAGCAGCATGCCACTGTCGTCGGAGACGTAGCATGTGTTGCGGTCCACGGGGTAGTCGGCGGCGAGGATGGAGAGCACCGAGTTGGCGGTGGAGAGGATGGGCTCCTTGATGGGGTCGGCCGTGGTGACGAAGATGTCCAGCCCAGGGAGCGTGGAGGTGCCGTCGGGGCGGTCGAAGCGCTGCCGCAGTACGGCCAGGTCCGGCACGCGGTTGATGGGGTTCAGCTTGGGAAGCTGATCCAGCAGCCAGGAGAAACCGAACCAGAACTCGCCGCAGATGGATGTCACCCACAACCACATGGCGTCAGGGTTCTTGTGGGAGATACGCCAGATCACGAACAGGGTGAAGGCGATGAGACGGACGAAGATCAGCACCCTGCATTGCATTATTCACATTCACCGTCAGTTACACTTCATCATCAACTCACTCTTACTAGTAAAAAATTGTTTGGATTAATCGAGTATGTTGGTGCGATGATTGGGTGCAATTATTGGAGGGAACATGCGCCCTTTGCATTTCTTTTCCCTATCAGACAGCTAGTTTTAATTATTTTTTTGCAAATGCCAAAAGGCGAGAGAGAGAGAGAGAAGGGTATCATGTTCTCATTGACAGCCAAGGCGGGAGCTGGCAAGTCAATGAGTGTGAGCTGGCGCACTTGGCAGCAAACGGCGCCGTGTATGAGCACCGACATGCCTCGGCTGTCAGTAGGCCCGGGCCCCTCCCTCGCCCGTCCGTCGTGCGAGGGCCAGAGGTGGTGCCGCTGGATTCCTTGCTCCATTAATGGGCCTCTTTTCTCGTTAAGTTTTTTTCTTCTTCTTTTTTTGTGCTATTGGCGCCAAAAAGTCGTTGGAACCTTCTCCTGCTAATCGTTACTACTAGTAGGAGTACTTTGGAGTAGTAGTAATCTTTTTCTTGTTAATCTTTGGAGTACTTTGAAGATGTTGTGCCGAGTGCACTTAACATATCCTAGTAGTAGTGTTTATCTAGCACGCGCATTTCTTTTTTCTTTTTTTTTGAGGGGACACGCGCATTTCTTCTGAGTTGTAACTCTGCCACTTTAATATGGCTTTTCTCGGTGCCAACATGACTCACGCATTCTTCTGGGGGAAAAGGCATTCATGCGGTGGCACCACCTCTTTTGCTTCTCCTCCTTTTTATGACATGATAATCTTCTTCTCGTTTTCTCCATAAAACGGCTGAACAAAAACTGACGTACTACAGGCTCCAGCAGTAGCATCATCCATCTATAACTAGATGCCGAAAAATCTCATATACTACCATACCAATACCATACCATACCATACATACTACGTTTCTCCAGTGACAAAAAAGGACATGTTACTTACTTTTATATCTTGTCCGAACCCTAAAAGTTTAACCAACTTTCTCACTGCGACGTCCCCAGGGAGGATGGCGACGAGGCTTTTAATGATGTGGCTTGGATTCACGTGGAAGCCAAGCCCGCTGGTCACAATGGGCAAGAACATAAGCTAGTAACTTACACACTTCCCTAGACTATGTTACTACCTCCATAGTGGGTAGGAACATCTATGTAGTGTCATGCAATGATGTATTTATAAGGTTATAGACTCATTGTTTCTTGAAGTGTGTGATGTTTCGGTAACTTACCTAGTTACCACAAGCACCTCTCTCTTCATTAAATACGTGCCACATAAGCAAATTTGTATTGGAATGTGTGATGTTACTTCTAAGTTCCACCCCACTGTGACCAGCCACCTCGGATTCCTATTGCTATTGCAGAGAGGCCAACCCCGCGCACACCCAGATTTTATATTAATTAACTCTATCTAAAGTGGCAAGGATTTATGAGCCGCCAGGGTGGCCACCGGGGCCCACCTGCCAGGCAGGCCCAACGGCTAACGTCCCCTCCCGCGGGCCCATGCAGCAGTGACTATGACTAGTAAAATGGTAGAACCAGCGCCCCGCCGCACCGAGCCGACAGCCCACACCGGGACGCGCTGTTTTGGGTTGATTCGAGCCATCATTGGCCCGCCTCTAACGTGCACCTGTCTCGGACTTATCAAAATTTAATCCAGGTTTACATTAATTAACTATTAATTACTGTGATTAACACCGACCAGACAATGCTACCAGTCCTACGAGTACTAGCGACAGTAGTAATCTTCATGAGCACCGCCACCCGTCAAGATCAAATAATCCTGACTGTCAACCTTGGCGTGGTGCGTGTTGGCTTAATCATTTTAGAATTGTTGTGCAAAAGAGTAATAATAAATAAATACTTCTTACAGTAAGTATGAAATAGTAAGTAGTAATTGTTACTAGGACGCAGATATAGGGAGTTTTGTTGCACGTACCGGTAGGGGTGGAGGAGGACACCCTTGATTTTCTCGGTGCGGAAGACGGGGCGGTCGTCAACGGCGGCACCGCTTTCGTCGGTCTCGCCGTCCTCGCCGAGCTCCACGCCCACCCAGCTCTCGTCGTTGACGGCGCCGATCTGCCCCATGGCCACGATGTCCATGTCCAGCGAGGAGGCGGCGGACGCCACGGCGGCTGATCCCGTGCAGGCGCACACCTGGAAGCCGCACACGCAGGGCTTGTCGCTGGCGGCCGCGGCAGCAACCGGCTCATTGCTCCGCACGCGGCCTCCACCGGCGACCGCTGGCGCTGGCGCCATGGCCGTGGTCCTCAATGCACGCACTCTCCTTTACGACAAGGAGAGCAGCAGCAAGAATGGCAGGGAGGCAGGCAAGGTAGCTCTCCACGCTCAGGCAATGGGCGAGGCAGCCTTTAGCATGTGCAGGGAGAGAGAGGGAGAGGGAAAAGGAAGCAATGAATGAATGTAGGGGAGGGGGAGGGGGAGGGGGAGGTGCGAGAAATGACGAGTAAAGTACGTGGGGGATTTATGGGCTGGGAGGCACAAGAAGTGTCGGTAGGGGTTTCAAGCTTTGCTCTGCTCAGCTCGCTTGTCTTGCTGAGCTATCCAACCAACGGGTTGGAGGTGTCTGTGGGTTTGTAATTGTGTTTCAGCGGTGTGCGGGTGTGTTTATATGTAGGTGGTGGACTGGCGAGCACATTGCGGTGTACGCGTGTATGCCCAGCCCAGCCCAGCCCATATGCATATCATCTCGCCGCACCGCACCGCACCTCACCTACCTACCAGGCAGGTTGCTTCCACTCATATTCCTGCCCCTGCCTGCTGTGCCATGTGATTTGTGATGCCCTCCCCTCCCCGCGCAAGAAAACTAGAGATAATTAGCTAGCATTTCCGATTTTTTTCTTTGTATCTTTTCGCTTGCATAAGTATTGTTGATTAATTAATGAATTGATTGGTGCCGCAAGATGGGACGATTTCCTTTTTCCTCCACCGATTGATTGTTAATATGTTAATGTAATACTAATACTAATCAGAGAGGAGGAGGAGGAGGAGGAGGAAGAGGAGCTGGGCGTAGAATAAAGGCACCGGGGCGATGAGTGGCGATGATGATTAGTTTGTTTGTTATGTGCCTGTTTTTTTTTCTTCTCTTTCTTAACTACTAGGTGGGGTTTGTGATTGAAAGATTCTTTTCTTGCGCCTTTTCTGCTCTCTCCCAGTCCAAGCTGAAGCCAGCCTGACCCGTGAGTCCCTGTAGTATCCTGCAGCATCGCCATGCATCAGTGAGCTGTTTTGAGTACCGTACAAGCCTCTTTGCTCTGCTGTGACCTTGCAGCCCAACGGCAAATGCAATCTCTTCTGCCCACGGAATTTTTAGCCTCTTGATCTAGTAGTATCTATGTGCAAGTTGGGTTGGGAGAAACATTTTGGAGCACTAGTACTAAACTGCGAGGACTCGCTCATACGTGCTCACGTATTCTTGTCTTGTTGGTTGAAAAGTGGCATGCAGCAGAGCCACGGAAGGCAACAGTGGTCGGAGTAATATCGGTCACAGCAAAAGGTGGACATGCAGAGCCCTGTTCGCTTCTACTGCCTTCTCCTTTTTTCCCCCTTTGGTTTTGGTTTTGGTTTTGGTTTTGGCTTTGGCTTTGGCGAGGAAATGCTTCACGAGAAGAGAAGGAATGCGTTGGTCCCCTGGCCGGTTCATTGCCACAAGGAGGCTTGCCGTTCTGCCCGTTACGACGTCCCTTTAGGAGCGGCGGGGAACGTCGCGCGCGTATCCGACGAGAAATCACGGCGGGAGGAGCATATAATCCGTCCTGATGGAGCTCCCTGAACTAACTAACGGGAGGAATTAAGCATGAGGTCTACCGCTCGCTCGCGCCCGGCCAATTTGCGAATTAGGCCAGTTGTTAGGACAATGACGCGCGCGCGCCAGGCCACACGGCCCCGTGTCCAGACCCCGAACTAACCACACCGCCACGGAGAGGACAATTAAACCAACACACACAAGAAGAAGACGATCGAGGATGGAGAGGCCGGAAGAGTAATTAACCGGCGGTTGCTGTTGCTGTTGCATCGACGATCCAACCACATATGCGGGCACGCTAGCCCCCAGCATTCATGATAAACTATACCACTGTTACTACTACACTCAACGAGTCCCACAACATTTACGAGGGGGTGGGAAGGAACGGACGCAATTTTAACGCTTCACGCCGACGGTAATGTAATGTGCGTGCATCTGGTCTAACAGGAGTTGGACTGGGGCGACTCGGAGGACTCAGGCGACTCAGGCGGCGGCCGCGGCGCCCACCGCGGCCATGTCGCCGGAGTTTGCTTCTGGTGATGGGCGCGTCGGAGGAAGGTTCTGGGCCCTAGCGGATCCCGATGCGGAGGAGGATGACGACGATGTCGGAGACTCGCCGGAGTATTCGCCGACGCCTTCGTCCATTATTTGCGAGGCTTTCGATCCTGGATACTCTGAAGACGAGGTCGGCGCGATTGTTGATGGAGTGGTGCCACTCGACGATCCGGCGCGGCAAGGTCTCAGATCGGAAGACAAGATCGAGGTGCTTCGGCGCATTGTTCATCGCCGGACTTCGGCGGCGGCGATCCGGCCTTGGAAGGGACCGATTCCTAAGGTTAGTATTCCAAAACCAATTCTATCCGATTTCATTACTGAGAATTCATGGAAGTTGGTGAAAAGAAAGAAAAATCGGAGGTCGTCGGCGGCTCGGTGCAGTAGCCGTGATCGGCCGTAGAGTACGACGATCCGGAATCGTGGATCGCCGTTTGAACGGCTTAGTGGGCCGCGATTTTGGCACGGTGGCGGGAGGCCCGGTTCTGAGTGAACCGGTCCAAGCCCAAGTGCCAGTCGGGTTTCTAGGAGCAAGGGAG
Source organism: Aegilops speltoides (assembly GCA_021437245.1). Classification (NCBI taxonomy): domain Eukaryota; kingdom Viridiplantae; phylum Streptophyta; class Magnoliopsida; order Poales; family Poaceae; genus Aegilops; species Aegilops speltoides. The sequence continues at coordinate 335,402,605 of CM038147.1, read as the reverse complement.
GAGGCCCGCTGCGACCGTTTTTCCTCGCCTACACCCCCATGCAACGACGATTTGCTCTGGCGTCGATCTGTGTCGTCTAGGGTTCGAAGCGGGGGTGGGAGGCGGAGTTTTGCTGACCGCGGCGGGGTGCGTGCCGCGCGGATCCCTCCACTCCGGGCGATGGCAGGACGTGGGGCTCCCCCGCCTAGTGGCCATCCGGCGGGCATTGCGGGACGAGGAGGCACCCACCGCCGCCGGCAGTGGCCATGGCGATGGCGGCGCCCTTGCGGGAACGGACGCGAGGTGCCGGCGGCTGCTTAGTGCGAGCCGTGGCGTGGCGCCTCCGCCTCCGACACAGTGCCGTCCGGTCTGCGATCGCCGGTGGTCGTGACCGCTGTGGGGGGCGCCATTAAGGAGGCCCAGCCGGCCGAGGGTGGCTCTTGGTCTTGGCCTCCTTGCCTCCACGCCGTGATGTTGCCATCGGCGGGGAGGTGGTCCTCGACCAACGGTGCCGACGCAAGGAGCGGCCATGGCCGAGGTGTCCGGTGCCAAGGCCGCTGCTTCACGGGTACTAATGTCCAATGACACAGGGCTGCTCAAAGGGAGCTAGGCCGCCTCATTTGTGGCTAGGCAGGTCACTACCTCGACGGCACCAGTTTTGCAAAGAGCTCAAGAACCTCCGGCCGTGAATGTGGCGGATGTTCGGCGGTACCGACAGGCGATGGGGTGACGATGGGTACAATGTGTATGGAGAAGGACAAAGACCGGGGTTCCTCGTCTATGGTCAAGACGGGGTATGCTGGCAGAGTGATGGTTCTGCCGAGAGGCCTTTCTTGGGGCCGCCAGTGGTTTTGTTGAAGGGCTCTTGGGCGGCTCATCGTGAATCGAGGCGGTTTCCGTGGTAATCGTGGCCGAGGAGGCCGAGGGGTCGCTACCGCCAAGGCAACATCATACTACGGTAGAGACGGCGGTCGACATCGCTGCCGAGGATCTTGACTTGGCTTGCCGAGCTATGGGCGTGGTGACCGAACCGGTCTTGTCGAGGTTCGGTTGGTCGATTCTCGAGCTATGTCGGTGGAGGGTTCAGCAGATCTGAGATGGACAAGGCTGCAAAGTTTGCTAAGAAAAAGAAAGAATGCTTTGCTATAGATGTGGCGATAAGGGTCATTTTATTCTTGAGTGTGTGGCTGCTCTTTGTGATACTGTGGTAAGCCCGCACATGAGGCCGGTGAGTGTCCGTTCATGCGGGGCGGCTCACGAGCCTTATGACATATGGTGTTTACTGTTCGTAACTCACGTTTTTGAGGCTCCGTGAGAGGAGATTCCTCGGGAGGAGCACAAGATCGACTCTTGGGATAGTGAAAGTGACTAGAGGCCGGTGTCCGAGGCTCGGTTATTCAGCGTCTCCGGAGCTGGCACCGGAGACTTCCATTGGGAGCTTGTCAGTGGAGACCAACTTATTCAGGTTCGGTTCCCTCTTGTGAAGGACTTACAGAGGTTCTTGAGCTTTGGGATGTGTAAGGTTAAGGCATGCGAGGCCGTACTAGAGTTCCAGGAGTGGAAGCTGGTTGAGCCCCATGGTGTACCACTTATCCAGGCCTGGTTGCGCTTTTCGGGGGCTCCGTCTGCGCTCCTGCGGGACGCCAGTGTGGTTGCTAGTCTCGGTATCATGGTGGGGAAGACTGAGCGGGTGGATATGGCTTTCACTCGAGCTCATGGGATTGCTCTTTCGCTGGTCGATATTCGGACATCGACTTCGTGCCTGACGTGGTTAAGTGGGCTTTTAGGTAGGCAGATTACACCCTTGAGATTGAGTTTGAGGATGACAACATCTTTGCCAGCTCCAGTTGCCATCGGCGGCGACATGAGTGAGGGGGACGATGATCGGCTAGTAAGGAAAAACGGCCGATGATTACTGCGATGAGATGGCCAAGAGGAAGGACCAGACGGGTAAGACAATGGGGAGGAGGGACGGCGCTGGAGCTTCGTGCTTGCGACCACCTTGAGATTCGGTTCGTTTGGTCCTGCGTCTGCACCACCGAGACTCTGGAGTGAGCGGGTGGAGTCTATTGGGGAGTTCGAGCACTCTTTACCGGCGTTGGATTTTGACGATGCGAGTATGGAGGGTTCTGGTGAGGATGTCAGGCTGGATTACACTTGCGGTGACGAGACTGTGGTGCAGGAGGGGGGTCCGATCTCATCGGGGGGTCCGGATCAGGGTGCTTTGGTGGCCCCCCCTCAGCTCCTTCCTATGGAGGAAACCAAGAGAGCGATCGACACGGTTGGGGGCTGGGCAGTGGCCTTCGCCTCCTTCCGCTGTGGACGGGCGGCTCTGCGACATTACCGCTCGTGTTCGGCCGGGGTTTGGGGCAGGTGGCCTCAACGTCCCCGTCTGCTTCGGTGCCCGAGGGGGGCGCGATGCCTGAGGGGGGCGCCCCGTTCGGGACTATGGCTTGCTCTCCGGACAGGCGGTCCGGAGAGGATGGGGGGAGGGGGCAGGTGGCCTTCGCCTCCCCATTGCTGGACTCAGTGCCATCACCTGCTTTTGGTGACCAGGTGGTTCGGGGAGTGACAGGTGGTCGCTCTCCGGACAAATTCTCGCGGGAGGAGGTCATTATGTTTGGCGGGATACGGATCAGGCTGCTCGGGGCGGCGCATGAGTGGTCGGCTTGAGCTATCCGGAGGTGGATTTACATGCAAGCAGCGTTGTGCCGTCAGGGCGGCCAAGCTTCGTGAAGTCCAAGTTACAACTGGTATGTCCGTAAATACTTCCAATACCATTATGCATTTCTCGCACGATCAAATTGTGGATAAGGCACAGCAATTAGGAATTTCACTTGGTAGTAATGAGGGTGAAGTTACTAATTCAGTTAACGATTTGCTTGATCTAGAAGCCGAGAGGGCTTTAGAAGTAATTCATAACTTAGCTGCAGTCAAACCAATGAATGACTCTGAGATTGATGCTTTGGGAGTTAGAGTTCTTGATAATTTCTGTGATGACCTAGTACCGCCCCTCCAGGAGCCGGAGGAGGAGGATGAGATTATCGGGTCGGAAGTTCATAACACGTCGGTTACGAGCACTTTGGACCGGGAGGGTCCAACCAGCCCTAAGCGCAAGTGGAAGCGCAAAACTTACCCGATGTCCGCAGTCCGTAGGAGCGCTAGGATTCGCACGGCTAAAAAATTTCATGATGAGATATGAAAGGAATATTTTGGAATAGCAGAGGTCTTAAGGACTTGGCTAAAAGAAGGTTCCTTGCGGAGGCATCTATTGAACATAGCTTGGATTTCATTGCCCTGTCGGAAACGGGTAGAGCAAATTTCTCACCTCAATTTCTCAATACGTTGTCGGGAGGGATTGAGTTTGATTGGCATTGCCTTCCGCCGAGAGGCAGGTCGGGGGGAATCTTACTTGGTGTTAGATGTGACTCTCTCGAAGTTCGCAGTGTGGTCATGGGGGATTTTGTGGTTAAGTTCAGGGTGCGGTCCAAATATGATGGTTTTGACTGGGCTTTAGTGGCGGTGTATGGGGCAGCGCAAGCCGAGTTCAAACCTGATTTCTTGGCAGTTCTTGTTAGAATTTGTGGGTCTGAGCAACTCCCAATTCTGGTTGGGGGTGATTTCAACATCAGTAGGAGGCGTGATGAAAAAATAAGGACAATTTCGATGGGAGATGGTCATTTATGTTCAATACCATTATTGAAAGCTTAGATTTGAGAGAAATTGAGCTTTCAGGTAGGAAGTTCACACAGGCTAATCGTTGCGAATCCAACTTATGAGAAGTTGGATCGGGTTACGCTAGTGTTGCTTGGGAACCAAGTTTCCGTTATATCTATTTCAGGCTCTTTCTCGCGGGATCTCTGATCACACTCCTCTGTTGCTAGATTCGGTGGGGCTACGTGCTTGGGTAACAAAATGTTTTCTCTTCGAAATGGCGTGGTTTGAAAGAGAAGGATTTTTGGATCTTGTTACCGAGAGAGTGGGCTAAAGAGGTAGGTGGTAGAAGTGCCATTGAACGATGGCAAAACAAGATCAGGCATCTAAGAAGCTTCCTTCATGGGTGGGCTAAACATCTAGGGGGAGTGTATAAGGTCGAGAAGGAGAGACTACTCTCACTTATACAAACCTTAGACATTAAAGCGAAACTATGGTTACGCTACCCACCGAGCTTCATATTAAGCATGAGGCTGAGATGAGGTCAAGGAATTGCTCCGTGAGGAAGAATTAAAGTGGGCCTTGTGGGCAAAGGTGAGAAAAGTTGTCGAGGGGATCACGAACACTCGGTTCTTCCACATGATTGCCAATGGCAAGCACCGAAGAAGAGGATCTTCCACTAGAGCAAGATGAGGGTACAATAGTCGGCCAGACAACTGAAAATCTACATAATGAATACTACAAACGGTTGTTTGGACCACCAGAGGAGAGCTGTGTATCCCTGGATGAGTCTAGAATTAGCGATATCCCTCAACTTGCTTCTGTGGAGAATGATGTGTTAACTGCTCCTTTCTCGGAAAAGGAAGTTTTCGAGGCTATTGCCAAGATGAAAAGTAATAAGGCCCCGGGTCCGGATGGTTTCCCGGCTGAGTTTTACAAGAAGTGTTGGCATATTATCAAAGGGGACCTGCTACCGCTGTTCCATGATTTGTTCTCGGGACATTTGCAGCTTTTCCAACTTAATTTTGGAACGATAACGTTGTTGCCTAAGAAAACAGATGCCGTGAGAATTGAGCAATTTCGGCCTATCTGCCTTCTCAACGTTAGTTTCAAAATATTTACCAAGGTTGGCACGATCGGGCTTACTCGGATAAGCGCTGCTCGTGGTTCAACCTTCTCAAATGACTTTCTTGCGGATAGGAACATCCTCGAAGGGGTTGTGGTCCTCCATGAAACGCTTCATGAAATTCATAAGAAAAAACTAGATGGGGTTATTTTCAAAGTGGATTTGAGAAGGCCTATGATAAAGTCAAATGGCCATTCCTCCAAAGAAGCTCTCACGAATGAAGGGATTTGATGAGCTATTTGGAGAAACCAAGTGAAACATTCACGCAAAAAGGCGGTGTTGGCATTAAAGTTAATGATGACATTGGTCACTATTTCCGCACGCACAAGGGTGCGAGACAGGCGATCCTATGTCGCCTATTTTGTTCAATATTGTGGTTGATATGTTAGCGATCCCGATTAGGAGGGCCAAAGAGGCGGTCGGTGGAGGGAGTGGTGCCTCATCCGGTTGATGGTGGTTTGTCCATCCCGCAATCTGTTGACGATACAATCATTTTATGGATCATGATTTGGCCAAAGCGAGGAACATGAAGTTAGTGTTGTGCCTTTTGAACAATTATGCAGGCTGAAGATTAATTTTCATAAAAGCGAGTTGTTACCTTTGGTAGAGCCAAAGATGAGCAGAAGCTTATACATAATTGTTTGGGTGTGAGATTGGGTCTCTACCATTCACTTATCTTGGTATTCCAATACATCATCGTAAGTTGACGAATGGTGAGTGGAAGTGCATCGAGGATAGATTTGAGAAGAAACTGAGCTGTTGGAAAGGAAAACTCATGTCGTATGGTGGCGGTTGATTCTTATTAACTCGGTGCTCACGAGTTTACCTATGTTTACGCTATCTTTCTTGAGGTACCAGTGGGGGTGAGGAAAAGGCTAGACTTTTATCGTTCTCGCTTCTTTTGGCGAGTGATGAGTCCAAAAGGAAGTACAGATTGGCCAAATGGGATATTATCTGCAGACCAAAGGACCAAGGAGGACTTGGTATTGAAAATCTTGAAGTCAAAAATGATGCCTCCTTAGTAAGTGGTCGTTTAAGTTGTCATCGAGACAGAGGCAACTTGGGCGCAGATTCTCGTAGTAAATATCTGCATTCAAAGACTTTATCCCAAGTCACTCTCCGACCTACAGATTCGCCGTTCTGGAAAGGGCTCATGAGGGTTAAAGCCGCTTTCTTCAACGGAACGAGATGTATTGTTGGTAATGAAACAGATACGCGATTCTGGGAGGATACGTGGATGGGTGACACGCCTTTGGCTTCACAATATCCATCACTTTACCGGATTGTTCAGCGTAGAGACGCTCTTGTTGCGACGGTGACGCAGTCTATCCCATTAAACATGCAGTTTAGGAGAGTGCTTGTTGGACCTCGATGGGAAGCTTGGCTTCACTTGGTCCGTAGGGTCGATGGATGTTCACTAAATCCTCGGCCCGACCGGTTGTGTTGGAAACTAACTAGAACGGGGTGTTCACGGTAAAATCGATGTATATTGATATTATTAATTCATCGGTGATACCTACGTCCAAGGAGGTCCGGAAAGTTAAGGTGCCTCACGAAGATTAAAGTGTTTATGTGGTTTGTGCATAAACAAGTTATTCTTACAAAGGACAATCTAGTTAAGCATTAATGGGCAGGATCTACTAGGTGTAGTTTCGTGATCGGGATGAGACTATCAAGCATTTATTTTTTGATTGCCCGTTGGCACAAGGGTTGTGGCGCCTTGTGCAAATTGCCTTTAATATTACTACACCGAGATCGGTAAACACGTTATTTGGGGCGTGGCTAGTTGGGATTGAGTCCGAAACAGCCAGACACATTCGTGTAGGAGTATGTGCGTTATTATGGGCAATTTGGAATTGTAGGAATGATTTGGTCTTTAACAGAACAACAAATATTCATTTTTGCGGTGTTATTCCTATTTCTGGCGATCCGTGCTTGGTCCTTACTCACTCCGACGGAGGCGTGGAGCGTATAGTTCTTGGATCTGTCCGGTGGGAGACGGTAGCACGATATCTTCAACCGGTTTGGATGGCGATCATCTAATAGGATAGGAGTTTAGTTTACCTATCTACTATTATGCCACCGGGTTGTGGCTTATCTCTTTTTACATTGCGATCGATGCTCTATGTGAGCTACAGGCTGATTTTTCATTTCCTTTGATGTAAGACCTTTGTTCAGAACCTGTTTAGTTGTTTAATAAGAGAGGCCGTATGCATCGATCTGATGCAGAGGTCGGGGAATTCCCCCTTTTCTAAAAAAAATGTGCGTGCATCTCCATCCGGGGCACACGTACTGACTCACTTGTTTGTGTGTGCGCGTCTGTGGAGAGGACGCTAATGACCTAATTGACGCCCACAGCTATGCCATCTGCAAAGCAGATTTCAGGCCCTTTACTGAACCACTACATCAAGATAATTCCTAAGCTTCTTCCCTCTGTTTCCCTAGAAATACAGCCCTTAGGACACCGTTTTAGACTTGAGTTTTGTTCACATTAAAGTTCACCATTGTGCAATGTGCGAACTTCGTTTGCGTCCAATGACCAGGCCAATACTTTCCTCTTCAATTGCAATCCCAGTTTCTTGCTTGTTCTGTATTTGTCTACAGGAAATAGACCCTCGTGGTCAGGTTGATCATGCTCCGGTGTGGTCATTAACCTCTCAAAGTTGGATTAGCGATTGCTAAGGCGCGACGTCTTTGCACGTTCGTAGTTGGATCGTCAAAGTCGATTTCCACCAAAAAATGATAGTTATCATCTCATCGATGTTTGAAATATGCCCTAGTGGCAATAATAAATTGGTTATTATCATATTTCCCGTTCATAATAAATGTTTATTATTCATGCTAGAATTGTATTAACCTGAATCTTAAATACATATGTGAATACATAAACTACACATTGTCCCTGGTAAGCCTCTACTAGACTAGCTCGTTGATCAAAGATGGTTATGGTTTCCTGACCACAGACATGAGTTGTCATTTAATAACGAGATCACATCAATAGGAGAATGATGTGATGGACAAGACTCAACCGTAAGCTTAGCATGACATCATATCATTTAGTTTTGCTATAGCTTTCTTCATGTCAAGTATTTGTTCCTTCGATCATCAGATAATGCTACTCCCGGATACCGGAGGAACGCCTTGTGTGCTATCAAACATCACTTTCTAACTAGGTGATCATAAAGGTGCTCTACAGGTATATCCCATGGTCTTTGTTGGGATGCATGGATCGAGACTAAGATTTGTCATTCTGTGTGATGGAGAGATATCTCTAGGCCCTCTCGGTAATACAACATCACAAGAAGCTTCATGTGACTAATAAGTTTAGCCACGGGATCTTGTATTACAGAACGAGTAAAGGGACTTGCCAATTATGAGAGTGAACTAGGTATGGAGATACTGACGATCGAATCTCGGGCAACTAACATATAGCCGGACAAAGGGAATTGCATACGGGATTACCAAAATCCTCGACATTGTGGTTTAACCGATAAAGATCATCGTTGAATATTTGGAAACCAATATGGACATCCAGGCCCCACTATTGATTATTGACTAGAGAGGAGTCTCAGTAATGGCTGCATGATTCTCGAACCCGTAGGGTCGCACGCTTAATGTTCGTTGACGCTGGAGTAGTATTGGGATATGTACAATGGTGACCGAAGGTTGTTTGGAGTCCCAGATGAGATCCCGGATGTCACGAGGAGTTCTAGAATGGCCCCTAGGTAAAGATTGATATATAGGAAGTCATTTCTATGGTACTGGAAAAGTTTGGAGGAATACCGACATCGTATCGGGGGCCACCGAATGGTTCCGAGGGACCACCAGTGGGTCCAACCACCCCCAGGGGCCATCATGGGCTGAAGGGGGGCGCCCTGGCCTAGTGAGGCCAGGCGCACCAGCCCCAAGAGTCCATGTGGCTTGGGGGTCAAAAAACCCTGAGGGGGAAGGGAGGAATCCCATCTGTCGTACGGGAGAGGGACTCCTGCCCCCCCCCTTGGCTGCACCCCTTCTTGGAGGAGGGGCTAAGAGCTGTGCCCCTGCCCTTGCCCCTATATATAGTGTACGGAGAGGAGGGGGCAAACCCTTAACCCTTTCCCGAGCTCCCCCCTCTTACCACCATATTCTCTCGGTACGGCTTGGTCAAGCCCTAATGGAGTAACTCCACCACCATCTCCACCACGCCGTGGTGCTGATCGAGATCCCATCTACTTCTCCCCCTTCTCTTGCTGCATCAAGGAGGAGGAGACATCACTGAGCCACACGTGTGCTAAAGTACTCGGAGGTGCCGTCCGTTCGGCGCTAGATCAGTTTGGATCATGATTGGATCACGAAGAGTACGACTATATCAACCGAGTTATATACGCTTCCGCTTTTGGTCTACGACTGCGTATAGATACACTCACTTATCATTGCTATGCACCTAGATTGGATATTGGGTGTTTCGTAGGAATTTTTTTTGATTTCCATGCTTTGTTCCCCATAAGTGGCATCATGAGCTAGGTCTATGCGTAGATGTATATGCATGAGTAGAAGAAAAAGTTGTTGTGGGTGTTGATGTTCAGATCGCTTACTTCCCTTGTCTTATTTGGATTCAGCGGTATTGTGGGATGAAGCAGTTGGGACCAACCTTACATGTCCTCACACATGAGACCTGTTCCACTGTTTGACATGCAACTAGTATTGCATAAAAGTGGTCAGCGGGTGTCTGTCTCTCCTACTTTAGCTGAATCTGATTTGACAAAGGCGGTCCTTGTAGAAGGTTAAAAGGCAACTTGAATATTACTGTTGTGATTTTGCATAGATAGGAACGGTTCTTATAGTTTGCCCTAGCAGCCACGTAAAAAATGCAACAACAAAGTAGAGGACGTCTAACTTGTTTTTGCAGGGCATGTTGTGATGTGGTATGGCCAAAACGTGATGTGGTATATGTTGATGTATGAGATGATCATGTTTTTTAAAAGGTTCATGACGTGCATGTCGATGAGTACGGCAACCGGTAGGAGCCATAGGGTTGTCTTTAATTTATTGTAAGACTTGTGTGTCAACTAACAATTAATGCCATGTAGTTGCTTTACTTTGTCGCTATGTGTTAGCAATAGTTGTAGGAGAAATAATTGGCGAGACAACCACGTGACGACACAATGATGGAGATCATGGTGTCATACTGGTGCTGATGGAGATGGAACCAGATCCTCTAACATTACGAAGGAATGTCATGACGCTACAGTGCTAGTCTAGTGTAAAATGGAGAAGGAAATTTAGGGACTATTAATAGGTAGTTAGCATGTTATTTACTGTAGATGTAAATAATACAAAATTAATTTTATTCATAATCAATTTGTTAGTATGTAATTATTATAAATGTACATAATAGATCATCAATTTACAAATTAATTTAAGTCATTTTTGCCTTAATCATATGATAGAAAGAAGGAAAGTTAGGGCATTATAGCTTCTCTAACATTCCTTCTAAATGTTAGAGGATCCGGTTCCGATGAAGATCATGCCGGTGCTTTGGAGATGGAGATCAAAAGCACAAGATGATAATGACCATATCATGTGACATATTTTGATTGCATGTGATGTTTATGTTTTATGCATCTTGGTTTGCTTAGGACGACAGTAGCATTATAAGATGATCCCTTTGCTAAATTTCAAGATAAAATGTGTTCTCCCTAAGTATACATTGTTGCAAAACTTCGACGTTTCGAAGCACCTCATGACGATCAGCTGTGATAGACTCTTCGTTCGCATATAACGGGTGTAAGCCAGTTTTGCACATGCATAATACTTGGGTTAAACTTGACGAGCCTAGGGACAGGCATGGCCTCGGAGCACGGAGGATCAAAAGGTTGAACATGAGTCATATAGTAGATATGATCAACATGGAGATGATCACCATTGATGACTACCCCATCTCACGTGATGATCGGACATGGGTTAGTTGATATGGATCATGTAACACTTAGACAACATGAGGGATATTGATTTAAGTGGGAGTTCACTAGTAATTTGATTAACTAACACTAGTAGAAAATAGGGCCTTTTGTTCAGGCCAGATAAGCCCATTAGTCCCGGTTCTGTCACGAACCGGAACCCATGGGGGCATTGGTCCCGGTTCGTGAGGCCAGGGGGCCCGCCGGGCCTCGTGGGGGCATTGGTCCCGGTTCGTCTGGCCCTTTTGGTACCGGTTGGTGGGACAAACCGGGACCAATGGGCCTCGCTCCTGGTCCAACACCATTGGTCCCGTTTGGTGGCTTGAACCGGGACCAAAGGTTGACCTTTAGTTTCGGTTCAAGCCATGAACCGGCACCAATGGGGATCCTATATATACCCCCTCGTCGGCGAGCAGAGCACTCCACACTGCTCTGTTTTTTCTGGCAGGCGAGGGGAGGGCTTTGGGGTGCTCTAGCTCACCTCCTATGCACATGAGGTGTTCGATGGAATGCCCGAGCCACACTACTTAAGCTTTCTACTCTCCAAGCTCAACCTCCAAGCTTCATTTTCCTCAATATTTTTATAGGTTTAGCGGTCTGTCACGTCCCGTCCCCGTCCTTCACCGCCGTCGATCGCCCGCGCCGATCTCGTTGCCGGCACCACCGTGGTGAGCCTCTTGTTCTTATCTTCTTTCTGAAAGGAAAAAAAATTCTTACTTGTATGTTTAGATAGCTACTTGTATAATTTTTCTCACTTTTATTATTTCTTCTTATTATATAGTGCGATGGTTTTGATATCCGCCCCCATCGGCCCTCGTCTTGTCTATGATTCGGATGTGGTATATATTATCTTTTATAACTATTTGGTTCATTTATTGTTTATGACAATTATGCCGACGAACGTGACATAGATTTGATTTATCTAGGAGGTATGTGAATAGGAAATTCCAACCGACCCTATTGTCGAGAGGTTAAATTTAGTTGAAGAAGAAAACAATTTCTTGAAGGAAAAAAATAAATAAAATTGAGGAGGAGAAGATGATATTGGAGTTGCATGTTGCGGATGTCGTCGATGATCACAAGATCAAGATCGATGCAATGCGCTTGAAGATTAGAAAGATTAGAAAATATGCCATTCATACCGAGGCTTGGTATCGTTATGCCGTTGGATCAATTGTTACCTTGGTTGCGATTATGATCGCATTTGTGTCCGCATTGAAATGTTTTACATAGTTTCAATGTATGGTTTAATTAATTAGATGATCTGGAGAGCTATATGTTGTTCAATGAGAACTATGTATGTACTTTGGTTTTAATGTGATGATGAACTTCTATTAATTTGGTCACTTAATTATATATAATGCACACAAATTAATGTGAGTACCGAGTTTAATGTGATGGCGAACTTCTATTAATGTGATGATGAACTTCATGATGTTCTGTAATGGTTTTTGACACACTTAATTATATATAATGCATGCAGATGAACCGGCAATGGATGTACGGTGACAGACACACCTTCGAGTACATTAAGGGCATGCATAATTTTCTCGAAGTGGCTGAGGCAAACAAGCAAAATAGTTTTATGTGTTGTCCATGCCCTATATGTGGGAATTCGAAGTCTTACTCTGACTCGAAAACCATTCACACCCACCTGCTTTATAAGGGTTTCATGCCACACTATAATGTTTGGACCAAGCACGGAGAAATAGGGGTTATGATGGAAGACAGCGAAGAAGAAGAGGACGATGACAACTATGTGCCCCCTGAATACGGTGATGCTGCAATGGGGGAAGCTGTTGAAGATCAAGAGGAACCAGACGATGTGCCCGATGATGATCTCCGCCGGGTCATTGTTGATGCAAGGAGACAGTGCAAAAGTCAAAAGGAGAAGCTGAAGTTCGATCGCATGTTAGAGGATCACAAAAAAGGTTTGTACCCCAATTGCGAAGATGGCAACACAAAGCTCGGTACCATACTGGAATTGCTGCAGTGGAAGGCAGAGAATGGTGTGCCTGACAAAGGATTTGAGAAGCTACTGAAAATATTGAAGAAGAAACTTCCAAAGGATAACAAATTGCCCGACAATGCGTATGCAAAGAAAGAAGGTTGTATGCCCTCTAGGATTGGAGGTGCGAAGATACATGCATGCCCTAATGAATGTATCCTGCACTGCAGTGCGACGTCTGATTTGAATGCATGCCCCAGATGCGGTGCATTGCGGTATAAGATCAGACGAGATGACCCTGGTGATGTTGACGGCGAGCGCCCCCGGAAGAGGGTTCCTGCCAAGGTGATGTGGTATGCTCCTATATTACCACGGTTGAAATGCCTCTTCAGAAACAAAGAGCATGCCAAGTTGATGCGATGGCACAGAGAGGACTGTAAGAAAGACGGGAAGTTGAGAGCACCCGCCGACGGGTCGCAGTGGAGAAAAATCGAGAGAAATTACTTGGAGGAGTTTGTAGGTGATGCAAGGAACGTAAGGTTTGGTTTAAGCGCGGATGGCATTAATCCTTTTGGGGAATAGAGCAGCAATCACATCACCTGGCCCCTGACTCTATGTGTCTATAACCTTCCTCCTTGGCTGTGCATAAAGCGGAAGTTCATTATGATGCCAGTTCTCATCCAAGGCCCTAAGCAACCCGACAATGACATTGATGTGTACCTAAGGCCATTAGTTGAAGAACTTTTACAACTGTGGATTGGAAACGGTGTACGTGCGTGGGATGTGCACAAACGGGAGGAATTTGACCTGCATGCATTGCTATTTGTCACCATCAATGATCGGCCTGCTCTCAGAACCTTTCAAGACAGACAAACAAGGGATACCACGCACGCACGCACTATTTAGATGACACCGAAAGTATATACCTGGACAAATGCAGGAAGAATGTGTACCTGGAGCATCGTCAATTTCTTCTGACCAACCATCAATGTCGAAAGAAAGGCAAGCATTTCAAAGGCGAGGTAGATCACCGGACGAAGCCTGCCATGCGTACCGGTGATCACGTACTTGCTATGGTCAATGATTTAAAAGTAATCTTCGGAAAGGGTCCCGGCGGACTATCTGTTCTGAATGACGCTGAGGGATGCGCACCCATGTGGAAGAAGAAATCTATATTTTGGGACCTACCCTACTGGAAAGACCTAGAGGTCCGCTCTTCAATCGACATGATGCACCTGAAGAAGAACCTTTGCGTGAACCTGCTAGGCTTCTTGGGCGTGTATGGGAAGACAAAAGATACACCGGAGGCACGGGAGGACCTGCAACGTTTGCACGAAAAAGACGGCATGCCTCAAATGCAGTATGAAGGTCCTGCTAGCTACGCTCTTACCAAAGAAGAGAAGGAAATCTTCTTTGAATGCCTCCTCAGTATGAAGGTCCCGTCTGGTTACTTGTCGAATATAAAGGGAATAATAAATATGGCAGAGAAAAAGTTCGAGAACCTAAAGTCCCATGACTGCCACATGATTATGATGCAACTGCTTCCGGTTGCATGGAGGGGGCTTCTACCAGAAAACGTTTGATTAGCCATTGTGAAGCCAGGTTCATTCCTCAATTCAATCTCTCAGAAGGTGATCGATCCAGAAATTCTACCAAGGTTAAGGAGTGATGTGGCACAATGTCTTGTTAGTTTTGAGCTGGTGTTCCCACCATCCTTCTTCAATATCATGACGCACGTCCTAGTTCATCCAGGCGACGAGATTGTTGTTCTGTGCCCTGTATTTCTACACAATATGTTCCCCTTTGAGAGGTTCATGGGAGTCCTAAAGAAATATGTCTGTAACCGCGCTAGGCCAGAAGGAAGCATCTCCATGGGCCATCAAACAGAGGATGTCATTGGGTTTTGTGTTGACTTCATTCCTGACATTAAGAAGATAGGTCTCCCTCAGTCGCGGTATGAGTGGAGACTGGGTGGAAAAGTCACTCTAGGAGGGGACTCAATAATATGTAAGGACGGACATTCTTGGTCTCAAGCACACTACACGGTTCTACAGAATTCTACCTTGGTGACCCCGTATGTCGATGAACACAAGAACATTCTGCGCTCCAAACACCCAGACCAGTGTGACGACTGGATTACATATGAACACATCAGGAGTTTTGGTAGTTGGTTCCAAACACGTCTCACGTGTGACAACACTGTTTTGATGACCTGTACTCATTGGCGAGGGAACCATCTTCGACTGTAATGACTTACAAAGGGTACGAGATAAATGGGAATACATTTTACACGATCGCCCAAGATCAAAAGAGCATCAACCAAAATAGTGGTGTCTGCTTTGATGCAACAACCAAGAGGGGAAAGGACACATATTATGGTTACATAGTGGACATATGGGAACTTGACTATGGATATGAGATTAAGGTCCCTTTGTTTAAGTGTAAATGGGTCAATCTGTCAAGAGGCGGGGTACAGGTAGACCCACAGTACGGAATGCAATAATGGATCTGAAGAATCTGGGGTACACAGATGAACCATTCATCCTAGCCAATGATGTGGCGCAGGTTTTCTATGTGAAGGACATGTCTACCAAACCAAGAAAAAGAAAAGATAAGGAAGTAGATACATCATACGATGAGCCAAAGCGCCACATAGTTCTTTCAGGAAAAAGAGACATCGTGGGATTGGAGGGCAATACAGACATGTCTGAAGATTATGAAAAGTTTCATGAAATTCCTCCCTTCAAAGTCAAGGCTGACCCAAGCACCCTGTTAAACGATGAAGGTTATCCATGGTTACGGTGCAATAAGCAAAGGACACGAGTGAAGAAAAAGTGAAGACTTTCTATCAGCAACTATTGTGATGGTTCCTTTGATCTAGAATATCACTGCAGTTACATGTGAACAAATGAAATCCCTTTGTAACAGATGAGTTTTCGTCCGAAACCCTGATACTTCCAAAGAGATTGTCTGTTTTGTACATGAAGTGCATCCAGTTTTTGTTCTAACCCTCTCAACTTTTTAGCACATGCTATGTGGGTGAAATGATGATACCATGCCAACTTTCAACCTTTTTAGAGTTCATTTGTAGTGCTTTTCAATTTAAGGGTCATTTAGATCAAAAAAATTAGTACAAGCATGAAAAGTACCAAAGGAAGTCAGAGAGGGTAGAAAATTGATGATGTGGCTTTGAATGGTGCATTTCGAACACACAAAAAGTCTGGAGTTCAAATAAGTTCAAAAAAATGGAATCCCTTTGTAACACATGAGTTTCCGTCCGAAACCCCAATACTTCGAAAGAGATTGTCCATTTTGCACACGAAGTGCATCCAGTTTTTGCGGTAACCCTCTCAACTTTTTAGCACATGATATGTGGGTGAAATGATGATACAATACCAACTTTCAACCTTTTCAGAGTTCATTTGTAGTGCTTTTCAATTTCAGGGTCATTTACAAAAAATCAGTACAGGCATGAAAAATACCAAATGAAGTCAGAGAGGGTTGTAAATTGATGATGTGGCTTTGAATGGTGCATTTTGAACACACAAAAAGTCTGGAGTTCAAATAAGTTCAAAAAATGGAATCCCTTTGTAACACATGAGTTTCCATCCGAAACCCTGACACTTCGAAAGAGATTGTCCATTTTGCACACGAAGTGCATCCAGTTTTTGCTGTAACCCTCTTAACTTTTTAGCAAATGCTATGTGGGTGAAATGATGAAACCATGCTAACTTTCAACCTTTTTAGAGTTCATTTGTAGTGCTTTTTAATTTCAGGGTCATTTAGCACAAATAATGAACTAATAGCAAAAAGAATGAACTAAAAATAATCAATTAAAATATTCTGTTATGATCAACTAAAACAAAACTATAATATCCTTTAATAGCAAAAAGAATCAACTAAAAAGCTTTTAGAAAACTCCAATAGCAAAAGGAATAACTCAAAAAAATTATAAACCTCTAGTATTATTGAAACTAAAATTATATAAAATTTATGCAACCAAAATTATCAAAGTATTTTACGCTCAAACATTAAAAGCAAAAAGAATTTTGTAAAGAATTTTTTGTTAGAAACTTTAATAGCAAAAAGAATTATCATAAAGAATTTTTATGTTAGAAAATAAAATAACAAAATCAGTTTTTGAATATAATGATAAAACATAGTAATATTAAATAGCAGGAAAAAGAATCACTCAAAAATTTATTTTTACAGTAAAGTTATTCAAAAACTAGTGATTCACACAAATTTCAAAAAAAATGAAATTTAAACTATTCAAATTGGAAAACAAATGGCACTAACAGAAAGTTTATAAATTTTAGTATCACTTCAAAAAAGACACATCCGTGACATTTTGGCCCAAACGAATTTTTTTCTGTCATACTTATGACACTTCTATGACGATAATTATGACAAAACCCGGTATCATCATAGATGTGGTGGGCTCCTACTTCTATGACAAAAAATCATGATAGAAAATCGGCTTTTCATCCTGGGCAGGCCGGAGACGCACCTGCATGACATTCTTTGAGCCGTCCATGACGGAAAAAATCATGGTAGAAGCGAGGGCGAGGAAAATATTGGGGAGTTCCCGGTTACGGCGGGTGGTCGGGGCCGAGCAATGCACAGAGGTTTGCGTGTTTCTCTCGTACGCATACACACGTGGGTGCGAGGCGTTAGGCTCTAACTGGACCCGAGTGAGGCGTTCGCCTACTGAACCCGAGCGGTTGCACTGGCTACGTGTTAGTGAACCCGACCTATCGATCAATCACTGGCTGTTGACTGAACCCGATCGAGCGATTCCTTCGCTACTCCTGCTAACCGAAGCCGATCGACCTGCTGCCTCTTGATGAACAATGAGCATTTTGGGGGGTTGGATGAACAGTTCTCGGTCGGGGTTGGATGAACAGGACCCCATGGGGGTAGAGGTCGTTGCCGCTGGATGAACAGGACCCCGATCGAGCCGGTTGGGGGTGGATGAACAGGACCCCGTGGAGGGCTGATTGAACAGTAGCCGATGGAGGGCTGGATGAACAGTACCCCATGGAGGGTTGGTTGATAGTAGCCGGTGGAGGCTGGATGAACAGGAGCCCGTGGATGAACAGTAGCTGGTGGAGGCAGAAGGGAGACGCCGTTGATGAACAGTCGCAGGTGGAGGTTGGAGGAGGTTGGCGGTGGATGAACAGTAGTCGTGGAGTCCCGTTTTGCGGTATGCCACACCCCCTCCCGATGAAAAGGACCCCCTTTTGACCGTAAGGGGTCGAAGAGAAGTCCGTTTCCTCTGTTTTGCGGTACGCCACACTCCTCCCGATCAACAACACCCCGTTTCAATCGTAGGGGCTGGAACACGTCCATTTCCTCCATTTTGCGGTACGCCAGACCCTTCCGGATGAACAAGACCTCGTTTAGACCATACACGGTCGAACAAAAGGTTGTTTTCCCCTGTTTTCCGGTACGCCAGACCCCGTTCCGGCTGTTCCGTCCAAGCTAGTTGGCTTCCATTGAACACGACCCATTCCGACCCAGTCTATTACCTCCCGATGAACAGGACGAGTTCCAACCCAGTCACTTGGCTCCCGGCGAACACGACACTGTTTCCTCCGTTCTGACCCAGCCGGCTGGCTGCCGATGAACAGGACGCCGTTGCTACCCTCCGCTGCCTCTCCATGTACACGATCCCTGGCCGTACGTATGCGCGAGTAGGCGTTCGAGACCCCGCACGTATGTACGTACGTACGTGTACACGATATAGACGGGAATGCCTGAACAGCTACCGCTCCTTATTGGGCCACGGTTCATCGTGGCAGAAATACCAATGGACCAATATGTACGTACACGTTTGCGACCAGAATGACAACGCTACGTAGCTTCGACTGGGTGGGTCCCGGCTGTCAGGGAGGATGAGGAGGCACTTCCTTGTGTACGAAGATGTAGCTGGTGGGTCCGAGCTGACTGCAGGGGAGGATTCTTTTTTTTGCGCGTAATAAGGAGGCACTTCCCTGCGTGCGAAGATGTAGCTGGTGGGTCCATCTGTCAGCCTCACTGCGTACATTCCTCTTCCGATGGTTGTCGTTCATTAACCACATTGACCACGCCGCGCAGACAGCAGCATGCGGTGGACGACGGTGAGGCAGGGAATGACGCGGAGCCTGGAAACATGTGGAGGGTAGTACGAGGGTTGACTGCTTCGGCTGTGGTGTGATGTTGTCATCGCTGCAGAATAACAGGGGGTGTCGATAAGTAGAGGGATGGCCTGGCCAGCGGTGGGAGTAGTAAGGGGCGGTGAGGCCTCTGCGCCAGCACAGCCGGCCATGGGAGGCAGGAGCACATGGTGGTTTGGACGGCTAGAGCAAGAAAATTAGAGGTTGAAAAAGCAGGAGGATAGTTGGATGTTAACAATCCAACGGTCACTGGTGATAGAATCGTTTGTTGACCAAGTTGACAAAGCCCTCCGTATGCGTCAACTTAGTAGGGCCACAAGTCAGCCTCCAAATCTGGTGGTCCCCAGCTATCATGGGGAGCACTCGTTATTTTTCGCTTAATAGGGAGGCATTTCCTTCCGTGCCAAGATATAGCTGGTGGGTCCCAGCTATCATCAAGAGGTACTTGCTTGCGTGCGGCCATGGACCATGTGGGTCCTAACTATCAGTCTCTCCATGTACATCCCTCTTCCGATGTTGTCGTTTGTTGACAAGTTGATCACGCCATGCCGAGAACACCAACACGATGGATGACGGCGAGACCCAGGAAGGGAATGACCCGGAGGCGGACAAGCCACATCAGTTGAGAGATGGGGGTGAGTAGAGGGATGGCCTGGCTAGCGGTGGGAGTAGTAGGGGCGGTGAGGCTCAAGAAGAAGATAGCCGCCACGGAGGCGGAGCAGCGGTCCGTTAGCCTTTGGATTTGGCGGCTGGAGTAAGAAGATTAGAGATTGAAGAAGCACGACGGCCGTTGGATTGACATCCAGCGGTTATGTCTGTTGACGTATATAATAAGTAAAAAATCTGGCATACACGTCAACTTAATAGGCCCACAAGTCAGACAATTCCCTATTTTTTTAATAGTTTTACAGCTCATTGTAACTTCTTATGCAATTTATTGCAGTCCTTTTTTTTTGCAAGAGCTAGGGTTAAAAATTTAAACGAAATTTCGCATATTTCGATGGGGTCCAAAATATTTTTAATACTGAAATGTCGAGCTAGATTTAAAGTACTTTGAAGATATATTTAAATTAGATTAAAGCCAGGTGAAATTGGATTCTGAAAATGTGAAAAATTCAGAAATTATAAAGTAATTGCCAATTTGTCGTCTGTTTTTTATATTTACAGCCCATTTCATATTACTTTAAAGATTTGCAGCCGCCTTGAAAGAGGTGCAACCCATCAGGGCATAGAAAAATAAGTAGCCCTGGATTGGGTATTCTTCAGAAAATATAAACTGGGATCAATTTTTAGAAAGGAAAAATAGTTGGGCTGGTAATGTGGTGAACGTAAAATATAAGCCTGGGCTAGACGGGCCACATCCCAGTTGAAATCCTGCCCTGTCTCAACAATAACAGAAAAATATACTGCTCGAGCAACTACGTCCCAGGTGTCAGCCAATCTTGTGATCTTCTCTTGTCTATTGGCTATATATGTTGACAATATCGTGGGTCCCAGATGTCAGGAAGCCACTAGGAGGAAGCATTATTTTCCTATATGCCGACAATGGAGAATATAAAAAATGAGTTGCTTGCTTGCATACGGCCATGGACATGATGGGTCCCTACTATCATCGTCTCCACATACAATCCTCTCCCGATTCCTCTTGTTTGTTGACCATGCTGACAATGCGAGAGGGCAGTGCTGCGGAGAGCGCACCAAAGCGCGCGGAGGACTACGGCGAGGCCTCAGACGCCAGCGTTAACGATTTTGGAGACGGTGAGGTGGAGATGCGTGCGCTAAGGCGTAGCCACCCGTGGGAGGCGGAAGCAAGGGGCCCCACCGGGGCTGGTTTGGTTTTGGCGGCTGGAAGAAGACAAGACTGAAGAAACACAACAGACTGTAAAAGCAGCAGCAGTACTTAACAACCTTAACTGAAACTAGCAGGGGCACTTAACAACCATAGCTGAAAGTAGTATGAGTACTTATATAGAGGTTCAACCATACAAAGCATGCATCGAACAGTGCTACCTTTCCTAGAGTTAACCAAGGGTAAGGCCACCAAAGCCCCAGGAGAAGGTCCAGGCGCCACCCCGCGCATCGACAACCTTCTGAAAGCGGCTTCATCTCGCAATGTGGTCAATAAATAGGATATTTGCTTTAGAGCCATGGAAAAGCATGATCATAACCTTCTATCTGATTCTCCAAGATGGACGGGCCTTCATTATTTGAGACCACCCATGAATAAGTATATTTTCACCTCCAAGGAGAATGGAGTAGGTCGACATAAACATCATGTTGTGACCAAGCGCAAGTCTGACCCGACCATGGTCAGGCATCTGTATAGGAAAACTGGAACTGGGCAGTTTCAGTTTCAAGAAGATCATAGCTGTAAAACTGTGTATAAGCAATAGTTTATGAAAAAAAATATAATAGAAAACAACTCGTACCATAAGTTTCTCGACACAGTTGGACCTGTTCACCGTGTGCAGCAGTGGCACACATATCCCACGTGGCCTTCCACCATTGAAACACCCCACAAGGACCTAAAGACGATCAATAAAGTGTAGGAACTTGTGGATGTCATCCCAATCAACTTCACTACCATCAGTAACAGTCGATTTCTTATAGAATAACAAACGAGTAGTTGTGCACTCTAATTTGGTGCATGGCACGTGGAACCTATTGCCGGATCCGGATGCACTTGGCCATGGTCGCCCGGATTGTTGAACGACTCCCTCATTGCTCTAGGAATTCTCTGTTTGCAAACAAGAAGACATACACAAACAGCTAAATTAACACAGTGAATCATGTGAAACAACATTGAAAGAAAAAATAACGAAGCACTTGGGAGGCCAATGCTTACCAAGAAGGTGGAGATGTCATTTTTCGTAAGGACTTTGGTATATGAAGTGTGAACTGCAGACCAATCTATTGCCAGTGCAACTGCTAGTTCCGTTGCCGCTGCACTGGTCAGAGCAGATGCAAGTGCAACTTCAACTGTTGGTGCAGGTGTCGGAGCCGTTGCTGGTGCACGTGCCAGTGCGACTGGTTGTGTCGCTACTGCTGCCGGAGGTGGTGCTCCTTGTGGAGCTGGTGCCGGTGTCGGAGTAGGTGCTGGTGTCGATGCCCAATCCTCCGGTAGATCAGCCTGATTCACTGACGCGGTCGATGCCCGATCCTAAAGAGGATCAGACTGAGCTGCTGCCGCTGTCAGTGCTAGAGCAAGTGCCGCCGGAGAAGGTGTCGGTGCTCGATTCGTTGCTGAAGGTGGTACCGATGTGCGAGACAACAACGATCATCTTTGGTCTGCTATGATTAGCTTTCTAACTTGACTAGGCTCCGTGACCTTGATCTGGTCTTTTTGTTCATTTCTTTCAAACGCGAGAAGGACGAGTTGTGGCGTGTTTGTTAAACTAAACTGCAGTTCATCATATGGCTTTAGATTGTACTCAGACAACAGACTGATCCAATTGTGTCCAGTAATATAAGTGATGGACCGTGCCTTCGTTACTGACACGGCATAAGAAGTGAAACCTGCAAAAATAACCGTATAAGAGCAAACCAAACGGTTTATTCTATGATGAATGTCACATGGCAAAACCTGCATCGTAAAATTGCAACAAAAGTAAGAAAACATGACATTAAATCAATAAGATTTAGACAGTAAATTAATAAGATTTAGTTGATGTGCATGAGTGAGTCCTTACCAGGAAGCCACTATGTTCAAGTTGTAAACATAAGATTGATCGTCCAACTACGCGTGGCATGCAGGGCCCTCGCTTATTCCCACAAGCAGGACAGTCCAAAGGTCCTGACAAATCGTATGGACAGAACATCCATGGGACTGGAAATACTAGTGGGTGCGATAAACCCTGCAATGCATACAAATATTGGAGTGTAATTAGAATTGATAAACCGTCCTCACAAAAAAGATGATCTAGATATTTCAAAATATACAGACTGAATTTAGTTGACAAACAATAACAAAGACTGTTTTTAGGACTCACCAGACAACAAAAGCGGCAATACTAAACAATACAGGGTTCACACACACTAATTAAACTCTGCAGACTATTTCTTGCCACCGACCTACGGGATGTGCCCCGCATAACTGACTAGGCCATGGACTTTGTGAGAGATGTCTACCAGCACCATCACCATCTCATCAACCTTGGAGAACCTAACAGAGTGGTCTTTCCACTCATAAACATTACGACGAAGATAGTCCGCATCAGATTTGTCGGGAAGCTTTACAAGAACCACACCCTTCATAACCGAAGGCACAACCAGGAAATTGTTGTGGTCAAGTACACCCTCGAGAACACGCCAGACAACAATGCTACTGGAAAACACTAGTTCAGGACACATAGCAACAAGGACACAACAATTGGATAGTTTAGCAGTAGAACTCATCCTCAGGTCTTCGAGTTCACACGACATGACTTTGGGAACTTCAGCTCCACCGCGGACCTGGTTCTAATTCAAACAGAAACCAAATATTTTATAACTACCTTCATTCAGAAATATAAGATGATTTTCGATATTTTACTCCATATAAGACTACATATACGCACAGAAATGAGTGAACAAAGACATTAGAACATGTCTTTGAAGGTATGAGAGCAGAGGGATTACTTGCAATATCCATAACACAAGTTACTGAGGCTAATATACTCTCTTCAAAGGTAGCATGGATGTTCACAAAGTTGTTGAAAGTAATCTATAAGAAATCAGTGTCAACCCTGTCGCATGTTTTGGTCAAAGGAGGAATTTAGAACTCTCATTTGGCACACAAAAATCACATGAAAGATCACCCAAAACGTTGTACTACTAGTACTAGTACTGTGTGTTAGATGAAAAAACACGATCGATATCGAGAAAAAGATCGTCAAGAGAAGATATTACCTGGACTTGCTTAATGAGGGATCCCGGAGAGATCGAGGGGGGCCTGGACAGGGTAATGGCCTTGAGCTTGTCTGCGGTAGTCTCAACGGGGTGCTTGCGCTTCTTCGTACCATGAGCCTCGACGGTTTTGGCCAGAGCCACAATTTTGGCTAGAGCCATAGACATCACTCCGGCCAGTGCTCCAGGGTCCATCAAGAAACTATCAAATATAAATAAAAGAAAAGAAACCATAATCACAAACCGATAAGAAGAACAGACAGGGAGTTATCAGATCAGTTTCAGGGTTGCAACACCGGGCCTTGGCCAGAATCAACACCATAGATGCGCTCACCGTTCCTTATTTGGGAGAGAAGAACAATGGCAGAAGCAAGTCGGGGTTTTGTTGAAGAAATGAGGAACAAGAAGAGGGAGAAGCAAGTTGGGGTTTTCTTCAAGAGAGGAAGCTGTGGGAGAAGAGTGAAATGATGGTTGCTTTATCCGTCCAACTTACTGCTGGAAAGGTGGGGGTTTGTGATTTGACGGCTCATTGGGCATTAATGCGGTGCTTCAATCGGGATAGTCTACCATGCAGTTGGGCACTCTAGTACAGAGTAATTTAGTGCATGGCTAGTGGACCCTGATGCTGGATGTCCCACACGTCGGCAATAGTGAGTAGCATGGTTCCCGACGACCATCGAGGAGGATCCGCACGGTAGAGCGGGTTCACTGTTTCTGAAGAAAAAAATTGATTACAACAAGCGTTTCCACTCTTACGACGGAGGAGTGCGAAACACGGCAGCCACATTAACTTACACAGTGCTCCTACTACTAGGCATGTGCAGTGGTTCATACGTCAGTAGTACTACATAATCTTTTTGCTAGTGTAGTAAGATATGACGACAACAAATGATATTGTGCGTATGTCAACTATATGAACAGTAATGCAACATAGTACCCCTTTTTTGACTGTCCGGTCGAGAATGAACGATGAGATCGATGTTAACAGAACTAGGTCTATAGCGCACGGAGAGTATGGTGCCACAGTGAAAGGATCGATATAGTTGACTAGAGGGGGGGTGAATAGGCAACTAACAATTTTTAGCTTTTCTTTACCAAATTAAAATTTGCATCGAAGTATGTTGTCTAGATATGCAACTAGGTGAGCAACCTATATGATGCAACAACAACAAGCAAACAAACAAGCAAGGGATATAACACAAATAAGCTTGCACAAGTAAAGGCACGAGATAACCAAGAGTGGAGCCGGTGAAGACGAGGATGTGTTACCAAAGTTCCTTCCTATTGAGGGGAAGTACGTCTCCGTTGGAACGGTGTGGAGGCACAATGCTCCCAAAGAAGCCACTAGGGCCACCGTATTCTCCTCACGCCCTCACACAATGCGAGATGCCGTGATTCCACTATTGGTGCCCTTGAAGGCGGCGGCCGAACCTTTACAAACAAGGTTGGGGCAATCTCCACAACTTAATTGGAGGCTCCCAGCGACACCACGAAGCTTCACCACAATGGACTATGGCTCCGCGGTGACCTCAACCGTCTAGGGTGCTCAAACAGCCAAGAGTAACAAGATCCGCTAGGGATTAGTGGGGGGAATCAAATTTCTCTTAGTGGGAGTGTAGATCGGGGCCTTCTCAACCAATCCCGAGCAAGTCAACAAGTTTGATTGGCTAGGGAGAGAGATCAAGAGAAAATGGAGCTTGGAGCAACAATGGAGCTTTTGGGGGAAGAGGTAGGTCAACTTTGGAGAAGAAGACACCCTTTTATAGAGGGGGGAACAATCCAACCGTTACCCCCCAAAACAGCCCATGAGATTTCAGTACTACCGCAGCGGCAATGCAGATTACCGCTCCCCCTCATGATCTTGCTGCAGCTGTGGAGGGCAAGCAGATGGGCAGAAGACGGACCCAGTGCGGTACTACCGCGGTGGTAGGGTGGTACTACCGCTCTTGAGCGATACTACTGCTTCTACTGTCGCTGCTTAGTGCCGCACAATCCAACACAAGAGGCGACCCCCTCAAGTCGACGCGGTAGGAGCCTGGTACCGTAGCGGTACTATGGCTGAGGACCCATAGGCGTTACTACTGCTGCAGAGCGGTACTGCCGCCTGTGGCTCTTGAGCGGTACTACCACTGGGCACCACGGTACTACCGCTGGGCCCAAGACACACTCATAGAAAGGGAAGAAAACCTCCATCGAAGCGGGAAGGCTCAGTGGGTGCAAAAAGGATGTGTACGTGTTGATTCCACCCTAGCCTTACCAAATCGGACCCCCTCTTGAAAGTACGGTGACTCCTACGAAACATGTCCACCAAAACAGAAACGGAAGAGCTACACCATCTTGATTAAAACTCCGAGGAAAAGGAATCGTCTCGTGCCAAAGGATGATCTCTGAAATGCTCAAAGCACACGATTTGTCCGCAAACGTGTTGTCATCAATCACCAAAACTACATCAAGAGAGATATGCCTTAACAGTCTCCCCCTTTTTGGTGGATTGATGACAACCAGTAATTTGCACAAAGATAGGACATGAAAGTAAAGATAACCTTAGAACTACAAAATATATACGGGCTCCCACTGAATGTGTGCACCTAATTAGTGGTGCCTTTGGAATGCAAGGCACACACATTAGGATCAACACTCCCCCTATATTTTATAGTCCCACAAGTTAAGCAGAAGGGTACGTAAGAGCAAGATATATAGCAGGATAACCATGCAACTCACAAATTACCAAAGTACTTGATGGACATAGATAAAGATAGATAAGGTAGCATATGTCTCACACCATATGAACTGGAACTAGGTCTCACCGGCACCAAACCAAACAAAGCAAACGACGAGAGAAAAGACACAACTCGGCAATGACACAAGAAACCACAAGGACACACTCACAACTCGGCAACAACGACATAAATCCCTAGACTCTCTCCCCCTTTGGCATCGAGACACCAAAAAGGCAAAGAGCGTTGCTACGGCTCCAGGTGATAGTGAACTGAGGATCTCGAACATCACCTCCCAGCGGGATCATCTGCACTGCCGTCATCGGTAGGAAACTTCTCGGTATCTGAATCGGTCCACGGGCAGTGCTGCTGAACCCACTCCTCCTCATAAGTGATCCTTCCCTCAGATCCACTGTTAATAGTTGCACCCAACTGACGCATGAGCTCCTTGTGACGACTCCGGGCCTTCTTCTCAGAGGCATGAGACATGTACTGGCCATGAGACTCCATGCAGAAAAGTTCCTTCATGTTGTGCTTAATCTTCTTCGCCGAAGAGGGCTCCACTCCGGAGGGCTCATAGTCCTCATCATCATCGGCCTCAGCCTCGCCTCTTGGTCTCCATGTCGTGAAAGATTAGATGGACCCCAGATTTAGGAGCCGGGGTGCCCCAATTGTCCTTCTTCCTCAGACGCTTGATCTCATGAGCAACCAATTCTCCAGTTTCCAACATAACCCTGGGATAGACATGTGCCCAGGCCTTCTCAATGAGCAACATGATAAACGGACTATGGATCGGGCACTTGCGCTCAGAAACGGCAGAGAGAAGTTTAGACCACATGACATGGGAAATGTCCAGGGACTCGCCAGTGTTTGCTTCCTTCTCATGCTGGCAGAAGAGAAGGATGTCCACAAGATAGGAGTGGAGCATATCCAGATTCCCGATATGAGGGAAGAGAGTCTCGCGAAAAACGCGATGAAGGATGTCCAGAAAGGTAGGCAACTCATAGGTCTCCTTCTCAGTCACGGGGTGAATCTTCACAGTACAGTAGGGCCAGAGAGCTTGCTTGTGAGTGGAGGTTGCATTGCGGTGAGGGTGGAAGGCGACTGGAGTCTCAAGTCCGTGATCTTCCACCCAAGTAACTCCATGAAGGCCTTCCAATTGACAGAAAGAAACTTGCCATTTGTCATCCAAGTCAGAATCCTTTCTTCATCAATTCCAAGATGGACAGTGGCATAGAATTGAGCCACCAAAACTGCATCAAAGTCCTTGTTGAACTGCATGATTCTGAGAATGTTCAGCTTAGAGCACATCTGAAGGGCTTCGCCAAAGTACTTAGGGTCCTTTTCCATAGCATCCGTGTCGATGGAACACACATCAACATAGAGATTCTTCTTAGCCTTGATCACATCAAAGAAGATGGCAAACTGAAAGCGGTTCCAGAACAGGCGGTTGAGCAAAGTGGGTTGTTGGTCTTCCGCATAGGGGTTGCGGCGACGCCTTTCCCAAAATTCCTTGGCAGTCATCTCAGTCACAGCCTTTCCCCTCGACTTCGGCTTGGGCAGGCTTCTTCTTGAGTTGAGGCGGAGGTGGAGCACTTGAGGAAGCACCCGCTGACTCAGAGGTGCGGTAGCGCTTTGACGTTGAACGTCCGGGGTTGACACGGCGGACTTGCTGCTCAAGATGTTCATCATCTGGAATCAAACACACGAGTAGAAGAAACAACACGAAAGAAAGAGCATAAGCCTCCAAACAAAACAATATGGATCAAAAAGTGGTAGGACAATGATGGAATTGGGCATCCAGCGGTAGTACCGCAACCCAACCGTGGCAGTACCGCTCGAGCGGTAGTATCGCGCCATATGAGCGGTAGTACCGCTCTAAATGGGGAACGGTGGTTCCCTACTGCAGTGGACAGATCCGGCACTACCGATGATGCCAAATTCAAAAATAAACATACCAAACTTCAATCCAAAAGGCCTAGATGCCATCTCCGTCCTACTCAAGCCTCGACTTAGCCAAAAAACGAGAAAAGCAATGCCTATTGCCCCTAACAACTAAATGTGAAATCTAGGCAAAGAGAGAATGGGAACGGGGGCAATACCGGCATCCATGGCAAGAGGGCGCGGTGGGGATCGATTCCACCGAAGGAACTGGAGAGGGGAGGCACGAAGATGGCGGTCGGCCCAAGCCCTCCTGCGGCGAGACATCGCTGGAGCGACGAAGAAGACGAGCGAGTGGAGCGAATGGGTATTGGGGAGAAAAGCGACTCCCCCTGCCCCAACATAACCCCACATCGCCCGTCCCAGAGCGGTAGTGCAGCTGGGGTGGGCGGTAGTACCGCTTGATGATCATCAGCAGTAGTACCGCGCACCCAACGGTAGTACCGCTCAGCCGCAAAAAGACTGGCCAAAAAGGCTTAGCTCAAGAAAAGAAAACGACTAGAAAACAAGAGCAAACACACATGCAAAACCAACAAAAAGAGAACGAGAAACACACTCCTCTCCAAGAGAGGGCGGTGGCCGAGGCCACCTATGTTTGAGTCTGTAGGTATGGCACCGCGAAGATTTTAACCTTGGGCCCATGACCAAAACTCATCTTTGAAGCACAAGTACCATAAAAAATGGCTAATGTGAAAGAGTTTGATTAGTTTATGCATAATGGGGGGAGGGAGAGTTCATTGAGAGAACAACACTCCCCCTATGTCCATGCCTACACCTAGACAAGAAAGGATGATGAGTATGTGATACGTCTCCAACGTATCTGTAATTTTTGATTGTTCCATGCTATTATATTACCCCTTTTGGATGTTTATGGGCTTTATTTTACACATTTATATCATTTTTTGGGACTAACCTACTGACTCGAGGCCCAGCCCGTATTGCTGTTTTTTTTGCCTATTTCAGTATATTGAAGAAAAGGAATATCAAACGGAGGCCAAACGGAATGAAACCTTCGGGAGCGTATTTTTGGGAACGAACGTGATCCAGAGGACTTGGAGTGCAAGTCAAGAAGCAGCCGAGGCCTCCGCGAGATAGGAGGGTGACCCCCTATAGGGCGCGCCCCCCTGTCTCGTGGGCCCCTCTGGCGACCAACGACGTACTTCTTCCTCCTATATAAGCCTACGTACCCCGAAAACATCCAGGGAGCCAACGAAACACAATTTCCACCATCAGAACCTTCAGATCCGCATGAGATCCCATCTTGAGCCTTCACGGCGCTCATGGAGGGGGAATCGACCATGGAGGGCTTCTACATCAACATCCTTGCCCCTACGATGAGTTGTGAGTAGTTTACCGCAGACCTACGGGTCCATAGTTATTAGCTAGATGGCTTCTTCTTTCTTTTTGGATCTCAATACAATGTTCTCCCCCTCTCTTGTGGAGATCTATTTGATGTAAACTCTTTTTGCGATGTGTTTGTCGAGATCCGATGAATTGTGGGTTTATGATCAAGTTTATCTATGAATAATATTTGAATCTTCTCTGAATTCTTTTATGTATGATTGAGTTATCTTTGCAAGTCTCTTCGAATTATCAGTTTGGTTTGGCCTACTAGATTGATCTTTCTTGCCATGGGAGAAGTGTTTAGCTTTGGGTTCTATCTTGTGGTGTCCTTTCCAAGTGATAGCAGGGGCAGCAAGGCATGTATTGTACTATTGCCATCGAGTATAAAAAGATGGGGTTTATATCATATTTCTTGAGTTTATCCCTCTACATCATGTCATCTTGCTTAAAGCGTTACTCTGTTCTTATGAACTTAATACTCCAGATGCAGGCAGGAGTCGGTCGATGTGTGGAGTAATAGTAGTAGATGTAGGCAGGAGTCAGTCTACTTGTCACAGACGTGATTCCTATATACATGATCATGCTTAGATAATCTCATAATTATTCTCTTTTCTATCAATTGCTCGACAGTAATTTGTTCACCCACCATAATACTTATGCTATCTTGAGAGAAGCCACTAGTGAAACCTAGGGCCCCCGGGTCTATCTCTTATCATATTTGCTTCCAATCTACTTTTATTTGCATCTTTACTTTTTGCATCTATATTATAAAATACCAAAAATATATTTATCTTATCATACTATCTCTATTAGATCTCACTTTCAAAGTGGCCGTGAAGGATTGACAACCCCTTTATTGCGTTGGTTGCGAGTTCTTTGTTTGTTTGTGTAGGTGCGTGGGACTTTTGAGGAGCCTCCTACTGGATTGATACCTTGATTCTCAAAAAATGAGGGAAATACTTATGCTACTATTGCTGCATCACCCTTTCCTCTTCAAGGAAAACCAACACAAGCTCAAGACGTAGCAGTATGGTGGGGTGTGCAAGGGTTCAAACCACATTGCTCGAATCAATGATATTTAGCTCATGCCTTAACTCACGAAATCTTGCTTCATCCAAGGGCTTCGTGAAAATATCTGCAAGGTTATCATGAGTGTTGACATACATGAGCTTGATATCCCTTCGCCTAATGTGATCCCGGATGAAGTGATACCGAATCTCAATATGCTTCGTCTTGAAGTGTTGCACCGGGTTGTGAGAGATCTTGATGGCACTTTCATTGTCACACCAAAGAGGCACTTCGTCACAAGTGATACTGTAATCCTTTAAAGTTTGCCTCATCCATAGGAGTTGAGCACAACAACTACCGGCAGCCACACACTCTGCTTCGGTGGACGAGAGAGATACACAACTTTGCTTCTGGGAAGACCAGCTCACTAAAGAGCAACCAAGTAATTGACACCCTCCGGAGGTGGACTTCCTATCCACTTTGTCTCCCGCCCAATCTGAATCTGTATAGCCCAGAAGATCAAAGTTGGCTCCTCTTGGGTACCATAAGCCAAAGTTTGGGGTATGAGCCAAATATCGAAAGATTCGCTTGACCGCCACAAAGTGGCTTTCCTTAGGTGCGTCTTGAAACCGTGCACAAATTCCTACACTCAACATGATATCCGGTCTAGATGCAGAAAGGTAAAGCAAGGATCCAATCATGGAGCGATATACCTTTTGATCCATCGCTTTACCATTGGGATCAATGTCAAGTTGGCATTTGACGGGCATTGGAGTGGAGGCCGGCTTGACATCACTTAGCTTGAATCTCTTGAACATGTCTTGAGAGTATTTGGCTTGGTTGATGAAGGTTCCTTCTCTTCGTTGCTTGATTTCGAACCCGAGAAAGAACTTCAACTCTCCCATCATAGACGTCTTGAACTTTGAGGTCATGAGAGCGGCAAATTCTTCATTGAAAGCTTTGTTAGGGGAGCCAAAAATAATATCATCAACATATAGTTGGCACACAAACAACTCCCCTTTGACCTTCTTAGTAAAAAGAGTGGGGTCGATTTTCCCGATTTCGAATCCACGATCTTGCAACAACTCCATAAGATGCTCATACCATGCACGTGGGGCTTGTTTAAGGCCATAGAGCGCCTTGTGGAGTTGGTAACATGATCGGGGAAATAGGGATCTTCGAATCCGGGGGGTTGTTTGACATACACCAACTCATTAATGGGACAATTAATAAAAGCACTCTTCACATCCATTTGTTGCAACATGAAATTATGATGAGATGCATGAGCAATCAACAAACGAATAGATTCAAGGCGAGCAACGGGAGCAAAGGTTTCATCGTAGTCGATACCCTCGACTTGGGAGTAGCCTTGTGCCACAAAACGAGCCTTGTTGCGAACAATGATCCCATGAGCATCTTGCTTCTTCTTGAATATCCACTAGGTTCCAATGACATTATGATTCCCGGTTGGCCTTGGCACTAATTTCCACACTTGGTTATGCTCAAAGTTGTTGAGTTCTTCATGCATGGCATTGAGCCAATCCGGGTCCTCGAGCGCCTCATAAACCTTTTGGGGTTCGACACAAGAAACAAACGCATGATGTTCACAATAGTTTGCTAATTTTCTACGAGTGCTTACCCCCCTTTCTTAGGCTTCCAACCACATTCTCCATAAGATGACCTTTGGTGGTGAGCTTGGAAGCGATCTTCGCGGCACGACGCTCTAATTCCTCCTCGGATGTGAAACGAGGAGGGGTATCTTGATCATCTTGAGCGCCGTCTTGAGCTTGTTCTTGATCTTGAGCTTGCTCTTGGTCTTGAACTTGCTCGAAAGGGAGAACTTGACCTTGGGTATCATTTGGTGGTTCACCACCATCTTGAGGTTGATCTTGCCCTTGATCTTGTTCAAAAGGTTGAGGGCCTTCACTTTGTTCTTCGGAAGCGTGCGGGTCTTGGGTTGGTGATGGATCCACTTGAGTGGAGCATTGTCCTTCTCCTTCGGCCACAAAGGGTTCCTCAATGGTAGGATATGACCAACACCCATTCTTGTTATGGCTTGGGGAGGAATTTCATCACCTACATCACAAGTACCACTTTGGTCCACTTGGGAGCCGTTATTCTCGTCAAACTCCATGTTACATGTCTCCTCAATGAGTCCGGTGGACTTGTTGAGGACACGGTAAGCATGAGAGTTTGTAGCATAACCAACAAATATGCCCTCATAAGCTCTAGCCTCAAATTTAGACAAACGAACACCTTTCTTGAGAATGAAACACTTATACCCGAACACCCGGAAGTACTTGAGGTTGGGCTTGTTACCGATAAGTATTTCATAAGGAGTCTTGTTCAAGCCTTTGCGGAGATAGAGCCGATTGGATGCATGACATGCTGTGTTGATGGCTTTGGCCCAAAAGTTGTATGGAGACTTGAACTCTGCCATCATGGTCCTTGCCGCATCCATCAATGTCCAGTTCTTCCTCTCCGCGACACAATTTTGTTGAGGGGTATACGGAGCAGAATATTGATGCTTGATCCCCTCATCACTAAGAAACTCATCCGAGGTGTAGTTCTTGAACTCGGTGCCGTTGTGACTCCTTATTGTCAAGATCTTTTCATCATGTTGACGTTGAGCTTCATTTGCAAAGTCGATGATGGTTTGTTGAGTCTCACTCTTCCTCTTGAAGAAATATACCCAAGTGTATCTTGAATAATCATCCACAATCACCAAGCAATACTTTCTACCTCCAAGACTATCAAAGGATGGAGGCCCAAAGAGATCCATGTGAAGGAGCTCCAAGGGTCTCTTCGAGTAGATGATAGTCGTGGGAGGGTGAGCCTTCTCATGAAGCTTTCCTTCGATACAAGCACTACAAGCATGATCTTTGGCAAAACTAACATTTGTTAGTCCATGGACATCGTCCCCCTCGAGAAGACTTTGCAAAGATCTCATATTGACGTGGGCTAAACGGCAATGACAAAGCCATCCCACATCAACTTTAGCCATTAGGCATGTCACGGTCTTAGTGGGTTGCTCCGAAAAGTTAATCACATAACGATCGTTCTCGACATGCCCAACAAAGGCCACTTTAAGAGTCTTGCTCCACAAGAGGGCCATGGTATCAGTATCAAAGAATGTGGGAAAGCCCATGAGTGCAAGTTGACGAACGGAAAGTAGATTGTAAGCAAGGGACTCAACAAGCATGACTTTATCGATGGTTAAATCATGAGAAATGACAACCTTGCCAAGACACAATACCTTAGAAGACGAGGCATCACCTCACTCGATGTTGGTGGCATAGAAGGAATCTTGTGCACGTCCACCACCAAGTCCTTGCTTCCGGTCATATGATTTGTTGCTCCACAATCGAGCATCCATGATCCCCCACCGGAAGCAAACACCTACAAGAGATCAATGCTTGGTTTTAGGTACCTATTTTGTAATGGGTCCTTTGATGTTAGTAACAAAGGTCTTAGGAACTCAAATAGACCATTCAATGTACTCATAAGGAGAACCAACAAATTTAGCATAAACATGCCCATCACTAGCACGACACAACACATAAGAAGGGTTAAAGTCGCCGGCTTTGTTGGAAGGGGTGGCATTGCCCTTTTTCACATCACCACCCTTCACATTGTTCTTCTTCTCCTTAGGAGAACCCTCTCCCTCCTTCACAAAAGTTTGCTTGAGAGGGGGAGGTCGTTTGGCCTTGTCGTTCTTCTTCTTGTTCCTGGACTTGGGTGCGAACCCAACTCCCTCCTTGGCCACAACTTCCTTTTGATTGCTCAAAAGGTCATTGAGGTTCTTCTCACCTTGTATGCATGTCACAAGGCCTTTCTCAAGTTGCTCCATCAACTTGGCATTCTCCTCCACAAGATGCACATGTTCACAACACGGGTTAGTGGCATTTGCATTATCAATTAATACCATATGAGGAAAGGTGGCCTTTTCTTTGGTTAGCTTCACTTGGAGTTGATCATGAGACTCCTTGAGGCTAGCATGAGCATCCTTCAAGACTTTGTGGGCCTTGTCGAGTATATCAAACTCCTCCTTGAGTCTATCATGGTCAACGCCAAGTTTAGCCTTCTCGGAATTTAGCACACGAGATACAACAAGAGCATGATCAAGATCTTTCTTTAATTTAGCATGATCATCTTTGTGTGACTCCTCAACAGCCAAACGATGGCCACG
This sequence comes from Aegilops speltoides, assembly GCA_021437245.1. Taxonomy (NCBI): domain Eukaryota; kingdom Viridiplantae; phylum Streptophyta; class Magnoliopsida; order Poales; family Poaceae; genus Aegilops; species Aegilops speltoides. The sequence goes on along the minus strand of CM038147.1, from coordinate 335,367,718 downwards.
CTCTTCCTCAATAGCATTAGAGAGATCTGATATCTCATCGGCATAGTCACGACTATGACCTTCCATCTTAGAGATGGTTTCTTCATGAGCCTCGATCATGTCATTGGCTTCACCAAGTTGTTCCAAGAGAGCAACGAAGTGCTTCTTGGATTTGCCCTTGAGCTTACTCATAAAAGACTCAAATTCATTCACCTCCTCATTAGACCCCTCACTTTCATCAATGCCATCCATCAAGGAGGGATTAGTAATGATGGTGGTTTTGATGTTAGGGGTTACCTTGTTGGTGGCTTTAGCCATGATGCACTTGGCGGTGATGTTCTCGTTGGGTGAGTCGAAGAGGGGCACCCGAGGAGTTGTGGCAATGGCAACGGAGGCCATAGACATGGCTTCAATATCTTCATCATCATCATCATCCTCATGGTATTCTTCTTGAACCACCAACCGTCTAGATGGAGTCTTCTTGGTGAAGTTGTTCTTGTTGGGGAAAGACTTGGCTTTGTCTTTCCGGATGAGCTTGCCACCATTGTCTTACCTCTTCTCATAAGGGCACTCTGCAACAAAATGGCTCACATTGCCACAATTGTAACATGTTTCACACGTTGCTTGCCCTTGAAGCCACTTGAGTTATTCTTGTTGAAGCTTGGCCTTGAGTTCTTCTTGCTCCAAAATTGCCTTGAAGCAAGAGCCATGTGTTCATGATAATCATACTTGGTATCTTCGGGATTGCTCTCATCTTCTTCCTCATCATCCTCTTCTTCCACACTAACCTTGGCCTTCAAGGCAAGGTTGGGCTTCTTTGCTCTTTGAGAGCGTAACACCGCATTGTCGGCGGTCTTGTCCAAGATGCTCATCGCCACAAACTCATCCAACACTTCACTTGAGGACAAGGAGTGGAAGTCCAGCCTTTGACGAATGACTGAGGACATGGCCTTGTCGTAAGGCATCATTGCCTTGAGGAATTTGCGCTTGATCCAATTGTCATCCTTGTCCTTGCTCCCATGATCTCGGAGTGAGACCATGAGTTTGGTTACTCTCCGAAAGAGCTCACGAGGTTCTTCATCTTCTTTCCTTGCAAACTCATCGGCTTCATCTTGCACCACTTCATAGTTGGAGCGTTTAATGCTACCGCTTCCCTTGTAGAGGGAAACAACACAATGTCATGCTTCTTTGGCCATGGCAAAGCGTTGAAGATGAGGGAGATCTTCGGGTGGAATTGCATCTTGGATGATGAAGAGAGCATTCTCATTGAATTGTTTATCCACGGCTTCTCTAGGGGTGAAGTTGCTTCGGTCATGTGGATAGAAACCTTCTTCAATGATTCTCTAAAGATTATTCACATGATTTAAATAATGCTTGAAGCGATAAACCGAAGAATCAAAGTCCTCATTTTTCACAATCTTAGGAGGAGGGCCGGCATGATTTAAATGAGTAGAGGGAATCGGTCCTCCATAAATTGGAGGTTCCACATGGGCAAAGATGTCGGTGCCATTTCTACCACTAGTAGAAGGACCCTTTTCACTAGAAGCTTCCCCCTTGTCGGAGTTAGCATCCGTCACCTTGTTAGTGGGATCACCCACTTTCATCGGCGAGGTAGATAGTTCAAGTCCTTCTAAGAATTTATTAAACATGCTTTCAACCTCGGTCGTCATGGAGGTTTTTAATGCGTCCAAAGCCACATTGAATTCCTCACGAGAGACCGTGGTTCCCCCATTGGCCGTAGACGAGCTCGGATTCACACCGGAGTGCTCCTCCCCACCGTCTATGTTGTCAACCATACTCTTCGAACGGCAAAGTCCTTAATAAGGAGACGAGGCTCTAATTCCAATTGAAAGGATCAATATAGTTGACTAGAGGGGGGGGGGGTGAATAGGCAACTAACAATTTTTAGCTTTTCTTTACCAAATTAAAATTTGCATCAAAGTAGGTTGTCTAGATATGCAACTAGGTGAGCAACCTATATGATGCAACAACAACAAGCACACAAGCAAGCAAGGGATATAACACAATTAAGCTTGCACAAGTAAAGGCACAAGATAACCAAGAGTGGAGCCTGTGAAGACGAGGATGTGTTACCGAAGTTCCTTCCTTTTGAGGGGAAGTACGTCTCCGTTGGAGCGGTGTGGAGGCACAATGCTCCCCAAGAAGCCACTAGGGCCACCGTATTCTCCTCACGCCCTCACAATGCGAGAATCCGTGGTTCCACTATTGGTGCCCCTGAAGGCGGCGACCGAACCTTTACAAACAAGGTTGGGGCAATCTCCACAACTTAATTGGAGGCTCCCAACGACACCCGAAGCTTCACCACAATGGACAATGGCTCTGCGGTGACCTCAACCGTCTAGGGTGCTCAAACACCCAAGAGTAACAAGATCCGCTAGGGATTAGTGGGGGGGAATCAAATTTCTCTTGGTGGAAGTGTAGATCGGGGCCTTCTCAACCAATCCCGAGCAAATCAACAAGTTTGGTTGGCTAGGGAGAGAGATCGGGCGAAAATGGAGCTGGGAGCAACAATGGAGCTTTTGGGGGAAGAGGTAGGTCTATTTTGGAGAAGAAGACCCCCTTTTATAGAGGTGGGAACAATCCAACCGTTACCCCCTAAAACAGCCCCGCAGATGGCGGTACTACCATGAGGAGCAAGCAGTACTACTACGCTGGCCCTAGCAAGATTACCGCTCCCCTCGCATCTTGCTGTAGCCGAAGGGCAAGCAGATGGGAAGAAGACGGACCCAGTGCGGTACTGCCTCAGTGGTAGGGTGGTACTACCGCTCTCGAGTGGTACTACCGCTTCTACTGCCGCTGCTTAGTGCCACACAATCTGACATGAGAGGCGACCCCCTCGAGTCGACGCGGTAGGAGCCCGATACCGTAGTGGTACTACGGTTGAGTACCCACAGGCGGTACTACCACTGCAGAGCGATACTTCTGCATGTGGCTCTTGAGCGGTACTACCGCTGGGCACCACGGTACTACCGCTGGGACCAAGACACGCTCATAGAAAGGGAAGAAAACCTCCATCAAAGCGGGAAGGCTCAGTGGGTGCAAAAAGGATGTGTACGTGTTGATTCCACCCTAGCCTTACCAAAGCGGACCCCCTCTTGATAGTACGATGACTCCTACGAAACATGTCCACCAAAACAAAAACGAAAGAGCTACACCGTCTTGATTAAAACTCGGAGGGGAAGGAATCGTCTCATGCCAAAGGATGAATCTTTGAAAAGCTCAAAGCACACGATTAGTCCGCAAACGTGTTGCCAAAACTACATCGAGAGAGATATGCCTTAACACATAGTACTCCACGGAACATGAACCATATGAAGCACGAATTAGTGTTAGGAAGGGTGTATGAAGGGCGCATGGGATGGGAGCAAAAGTTCCCTTCTCGACCCACTTTTGGGTGTTTGGCAGAGTGCATGAAGGGTGCATGAGTCCACACTACTATGTTAACACAAATACACTAGGAGCATGCACAAAGAGGGGTGCTGAGATGAGCATGCACGAAGAGGGAACAACTATATTGAGATGAGAATTCAACCAAATACACCCACACGCTTTTTGCTACAGTGAATGATCTGCACAGTTTGAGTTTGATCCAACGGTCATGTTACGCCGAGACATGGACATGCCCATGCAGAGGACGCCTAAACACCACCGAAGTTCCTTTGCTTCTTAAGGCGCACGACGTTGGTGATGCAGGCTGCCACTGCCCACAAAGCCCGCTCACGGTCGATGGGAGCCAGCTCGTCAAAGACGGCGTCCAATGGCACGAATGGATTCCCGTGATGGAGCCCTGAGAGGATTCATCCGGCTACGGCGACAGCAGCCCACAACCCTTCCTTGTCTAGCTCCGCCCCCACCATCGGGCGGAGATGGCTCAGCTCCTCGGAGATATAGGTGAAGAAGGAGACCAGGTCAGGAAGCCGCAGCTCATTGAAGTCAACGGGGTGGTCGAACGGGTTTAGCCCAACGGCCAGCATGGTCGCGCTGGCACGATGGTAGGCATGGCGCAACCGCAACACTGATGACCCACAAGTATAGGGGATCTATCGTAGTCCTTTCGATAAGTAAGAGTGTCGAACCCAACGAGGAGCAAAAGGAAATGATAAGCGGTTTTCAGTAAGGTTTTCTCTGCAAGCACTGAAATAGTAGGTGATAGATAGTTTTGTGATAAGATAAATAGTCACGAGCAAAAAGTAAATAAAGTAAATAAAGTGCAGCAAGGTGGCCCAATCCGTTATGTAGCAAAGGATAAGCCTAGACAAATTATAATAATGAAGAAGGAGCTCCCGAGGACACATTGGGAATTATCGTCAAGCTAGTTTTCATCACGTTCGTAAGATTCACGTTCGGTACTTTGATAATTTGATATGTGGGTGGACCAGCACTTGGGTACTGTCCTAACATGGACAAGCATCGCACTTATGATTAACCCCTATTGCGAGCATCCGCAACTACAAAAAGGAGTATTAAGGTAAACCTAACCACAACAATAAACATATGGGTCCATATCAACCCCTAACGGCAACGATAAACTAGGGTTTAAGCTTCACACTCTAGCAACCCATCATCTACTTATTACTTCCCTATGCCTTCCTCTAGGCCCAAATAATGGTGAAGTGTCATGTAGTTGACGTTCACATAACACCACTAGAGGAAAGACAACATACATCTCATCAAAATATCGAACGAATACCAAATTCACAAGACTACTAATAGCAAGACTTCACCCATGTCCTTAGAAACAAACGTAACTACTCACAAAGCATATTAATGTTCTTAATCAGAGGAGTAATAATATGCATAAAGGATCTGAACATATAATCTTCCACCAAGTAAACCAATTAGCATCAACTACAAGGAGTATTCAACACTACTAGCAACCCACTAGTACCAATTTGTGGTTTTGATACAAGATTGGATACAAGAGATGAACTATGGTTTTGAGAGGAGATGGTGCTGGTGAAGATGTTGATGAAGATTGACCCCCTCTCGATGACAGGATCGTTGGTGATGAGTTGGTGATGATTTCCCCCTCCCGGAGGGAAGTGTCCCCGGCAGAATAGCTCCGCCAGAGCCCTAGATTGATTCCGCCAAGGTTCCGCCTCATGGCAGCGGAGTTTCGTCCCTTAAGCTTGCCCATGATTTTTTCCAGGGTAAAAGTGATGATATAGCAGAAGATGGACGCCGTAGGCCCACCAGGGGGCCCAGGAGATAGGAGGTCACGCCCTCTGTGGGGGCGCCTGCCTCTCTGGACAGGTGTGGCCCCCGGCCTATTTCTTTCGCTCATAAATTCTTATTAAATCCAAAAGTTGTTTCGTGGAGTTTCGGGACTTTTGAGTTGTGCGAATAGGTTTCCAACGTTTGCTCCTTTTCCAGCTAGAATTCCAGCTGCCGACATTCCCCCTCTTCATGGTAAACCTTGTAAAATAAGAGAGAATAGCCATAAGTATTGAGATATAATGTGTAATAACAGCCCATAATGCAACAAATATTGATATAAAAGCATGATGCAAAATGGACGTATCAACTCCCCCAAGATTAGACCTCGCTTGTCCTCAAGCGGAAGCCGAAATTGAAAAATATGTCCACATGTTTAGAGATCGAGGTGTCGATAAAAATTAAATACGGACATGAGGGCATCATGATCATTCTAATAACAGCAACATATATAGATTTTGTAATATGATTTCCTCTGCTCAAGTAATAAGCAATTCACAATGTCAGGTATGGTTCAAAAACTTCATTGGGAACTAACAAACTATAATCTTAGTCATTGAAGCAATTGCAATTTATCGTAACACCAGAAAGAGTCAATAATAGAGTTTTTCAACAAGCTCACATACTCAACTATCTCGTAGTCTCCCATAATTGCTGGCACTCACGCAATACTTGTGGTTATAGAGTTTCAGCTGGACACTGAGAAAGATAGGGGCTTATTGTATTGCCTCCCAACGTATTAACATGTAGGTGATGTCAACAATAATAGCCTATGCCAACTTACATCCAATTGGATATATGTATCATGATCTTTCAAACACGAGGAGCTTGCCAAAGGATAAAACGAAAAAGGGAAAGGTGAGCATCACCTTGACTCAAGCATAAAGTAAAACATGAAGTAGAAGGTGGCCCTTCGCAAAGGGAATCAGAGATTGTCATGTGCGTTTAGGGTTGATGCATAAAGTCTTAGTGCAAAAGAACGTCACTTTATATTGCCCCTTGTATGTGGACCTTTATTATGCAGTCTGTCGCTTTTATTACTTCCACAACAAGTTCGTACAAAGCTTATTTTCTCTGCACTAATAAGTCATACATATTTAGAGAGCAATTTTTATTGCTTGCACCGATGACAACTTACTTGAAGGATCTTACTCAATCCATAGGTAGGTATGGTGGACTCTCATGGCAAAACTGGGTTTTGAGGGTGTTTGAAAGCACAAGTTGTATCTCTACTTGGTGCAAGGAAATTGGCTAGCAAGAGGGGGAAAGGCAAGCTCAACATGTTTGGAAGGTCAATGACAATATACTTTAACTGAGATGTCAGAAAACATAAACCATTACATTGTCTTCCTTGTCCAGCATCAACTCTTTTAGCATGTCATACTTAATGAGTGCTTCACAATCATAAAAGATGTCCAAGATAATATATTTATATGTGAACCCCTCTTTCCTTATCACTTCCTATTAATTGCAACGATGACCAAGGCTACGTTCATCAACTCTCAACAATTTTTATGCCTCATACTTTCTATGTGTGAAGTTATCACTATCCATAAGATCAATATGAACTCTTTTATTCTTTCTACTTCCTCAAGATCATAGCAATCATAGCAAAACCCTTGACTCAACACTACTCTTCGTTATAGATAGCACACGGACTTGATTACATAAAGAGATCACAATGCAAAACTCAAAACTACTTGATCAAGATACTACTAAAAGGATCGAACTAAACAAAGCGATAAAAATAGGAGTGTGATGGTGATACGATACCGGGGCACCTCCCCCAAGCTTGGCAGTTGCCAAGGGGAGTGCCCATACCCATGTGATTATTTCTTCGGAGGTGGTGAAGTAGGAGTTGTTGATGATGTAGGCTTGTCGTCCGTCTTCCAGGGCATCGGCTCCGTCTTCCAGGGCATCGGCTCTCCATCATAAAAGGATGATCGAGTCTCTGGGATCCTTAAATCTGCAGCCAAACTCATTCGCTTGAATCTATATTCATACTCACAGTTCTGATTTTGCAGATCAAAGATCTGGGCTTGGAGGTGCTCGATTTTCTCTTGAAGCTTGAAGATGGTCTCCCCAATGACTTTGGCATCCAGCTTGTGGTTGTTGGTGAACTCCGTGATCATCATCTGGTTGGCGTTTAGTCCATGCTCCACCATCCCTTGACACTTGAAAACTTCTTGCTCCACGGCTTCGAGCTTTGTCTCCATGCTCCCGGTATGCCTTGGTCCCTCCACATCGCGAATGTGCAGCACCCGCTCACACATCTCAATGGTTTGAGGATGATGCAGCACCTCCGCGAGATAGGGGTTGATAACCCTCTCGAAAAACTTGTCCTTGGGAGTGCTTGGAGACGACATGATGCTCTAGATCTGAAACAGAAATAGCTCGAAACGAAAACAGAGGATATTTGCGTGATACGTTTGTCAAAACCTTTGGGAGTATATATAATGAATTTTTACCGACCAAAATACGTAACATACAAGAAAACAGAGTCCGAGAAGCACACGAGGTGCCCACGAGACAGGGGGCGCGCCCTACAAGGGGGGGGGGGCGGCCTCCTCTCTCGTGGGAGCCTCGTGTCCCTTTCGGACTACTTCTTTCTTCCTAAATTCTTAAATAATCCAAAACTGATAAAAATTGCCATTAGAGTTGTTTTGGAGTCGGTTTACTTACCATACCACGTACCTATGCCTTTTCGGGGTCTGGAACGTTCTGGAAAGTATCTCTTATGTATTCCTCAGGGGTTATGGTTTCAATAATATTAGTTTTAACATTGATAGGATTACCTGAAATATAATGTTTAATTCTTTGACCGTTTACCACCCTCGGATTTGTGCCTTCAAAGTTGTTGACTTTTATAGCACCAGAACGATAAATCTCCTTGATAACGTAGGGACCTTCCCATTTTGAGAGAAGTTTTCCTGCAAAAAATCTTAAACGAGAATTGAATAATAACACATAATCTCCTACATTAAACTCACGCTTTTGTATCCTCTTATCATGCCAGCGTTTGACTTTTTCTTTGAAATGCTTGGCATTCTCATATGCTTGGGTTCTCCATTCACCAAGTGAGCTAATATCAAATAACCTTTTCTCACCCGCAAGTTTGAAGTCATAATTGAGCTCTTTAATAGCCCAATATGCCTTGTGTTCAAGTTCAAGAGGTAAATGACATGCTTTTCCATAAACCATCTTATAAGGAGACATACCCATAGGATTTTTGTATGCAGTTCTATAGGCCCATAATGCATCATCAAGTTTTTTGGACCAATTCTTTCTAGATCTGTTCACGCCTTTTGCAAAATTAATTTGAGCTCTCTATTGCTCAACTCTACTTGACCACTAGATCAAGGGGTGATAAGGAGATGCGATTCTATGATTGACATCATACTTAGCGAGCATCTTATGGAAAGCACCATGAATAAAGTGTGAACCACCATCAGTCATAAGATATCTAGGGACTCCAAACCTTAGAAAAATAACTTCTTTAAGCATTTTAATAGAAGTGTTATGATCAACACTACTAGTTGGAATAGCTTCTACCCACTTAGTAATGTAATCAACAGCAACTAGAATATGTGTATAACCATTGGAGGCAGGAAAAGGTCCCATGTAATCAAAGCCCCAAACATCAAACGGTTCAATAACAAGAGAATAATTCATAGGCATTTCTTGACGTCTACTAAAGTTACCTATTCTTTGACATTCGTCACAAGATAAGACAAACTTACGAGCATCTTTAAAAAGAGTAGGCCAATAAAAACCAGATTGTAGTACCTTGTGTGCAGTTCTATCTCTAGTGTGGTGTCCTCCATAGGATTCAGAGTGACACTTACGTAGGATTTGTTCCTGTTCATGCTCAGGCACACAACGTCGAATAATAACATCTACTCCTTCTTTATAAAGGTGTGGATCATCCCAGAAGTAATGTCTTAAATCATAAAAGAACTTTTTCTTTTGCTGGTATGTGAAACTAGGCGGTATATATTTAGCAACAATGTAATTAGCATAATCAAGATACCAAGGAGCAAGACGAGAAGCATTGACAAGCGCTAATTGTTCATCGTGAAAGCTATCATTAATAGGCAAGTGGGTCATCAAGAACATTCTCTAACCTAGACAAGTTGTGCAGAACGGGTTCTCAGCTCCTTTCTATCAATAATATGCAAGTCAAATTCTTGGAGCAAGAGAACCCATCTAATAAGTCTAGGCTTAGCATCTTTCTTTTCCATAAGATATTTAATAGCAGCATGATCAGTGTGAATAGTAACTTTGGAATCAACAATATAAGGTCTAAACTTATCACATGCAAACACAACTGCTAAGAACTCTTTTTTAGTAGTAGCATAATTTCTCTGGGCATTATCAAGAGTCTTACTAGCATACTGGATAACATTCAATTTCTCATCGATTCTTTGCCCTAAAATAGCACCTACAACATAATCACTAGCATCGCACATAATTTCAAAAGGTAAATTCCGATCAGGTGGTTGAACAATAGGTGAAGTGATCAAAGCTTTCTTGAGTGTTTCAAATGCTTCTACACAATCATCATCAAAGACAAAAGGATTATCTTTTTGCAATAAATTAGTTAGAGGCCTAGAGATTTTAGAAAAGCCCTTAATGAACCTCCTATAAAAGCCGGCATGACCAAGGAAACTTCTTATACCTTTTATGTCCTTGGGACATGGCATCTTTTTAATAGTATCAACTTTGGCTTTATCAACTTCAATACCTCTCTTGGAGATCTTGTGCCCCAAGACAATGCCTTCATTAACCATAAAGTGACACTTTTCCCGAATTCAGGACGAGACTAGTGTCTTCGCATCTTTGCAAAACTCAATCAAGATTGCTCAAACAATCATCAAAAGAGGATCCATAGACGGAGAATTCATCCATGAATACCTCACAAATCTTTTCACAAAAATCAGAAAATATAGCCATCATGCATCTTTGAAAGGTAGCAGGTGCATTACATAGACCAAAAGGCATATGTCTATAAGCAAAAGTACCAAAAGGGCAAGTAAAAGTAGTTTTAGATTGATCCTTCGCTGACACAAGTATTTCAGAGAAACCAGAATAACCATCCAGAAAGCAAAAATGTGTGTGTTTGGATAGCCTTTCCAGCATTTGATCAATAAAAGGTAAAGGGTAATGACTTTTCTTAGTAGCTTTATTTAACTTATGAAAATCAATTACCATCCTATAACCTGTAATAATTCTTTGCGGTATCAATTCATCTTTATCATTAGGAACAACGGTAATACCTCCCTTTTTAGGGACACAATGGACAGGGCTTACCCATTCACTATGAGTAACGGGATAAATAATACCTGCCTCAAGGAGCTTTAGTATCTCCTTTCTTATCACTTCCTTCATTTTGGGATTTAATCGTCTTTGAGGATCTCTAACTGTTTTGGCAACTTTCTCCACTGAAATTTTGTGTTGACATAATGTGGGACTAATGCCCTTAAGATCATCCAGAGTATATCCAATAGCAGCTCGGTGCTTCTTCAGAGTTTTCAATAATCTTTCTTCTTCTTTCTCTGAAAGGTTAGCACTAATAATAACAGGATATATTTCTTTTTCATCAAGATAAGCATACTTAAGATTATCAGGTAAGGGTTTGAGTTCAAACACGGGATCACCCTTGGGTGGATGGGGATCCCCAAGAATTTCAACGGGAAGGTTATGTTTAGCATAGGTTCTTGTTTAAGGAACACTTCATTCTTCCCTTTCCTTCATAAACATATCGTTTTCATGGTCTAACAAATAATGTTCTAACGGATCAGTTGGAGGAACAGCAATGGAACCAAGACCAATAATTTCATCCTTACTAGTTGGTTCCCTTTCACGAGGTTGTCAACTAAACTTGGCGAAATTGAACTCATGAGACATACCATCTATGCCAACAGTGACGACCTTCCTTTTACAATTAATCTTAGCACTAGCAGTATTCAAGAAGGGTCTACCAAAAATAATGGGACAAAAATCATCTTGTGGGTTAGCAAGAACAAGAAAATCAGCAGTGTATTTAATCTTTCCAGACAAGACTTAAACATCTCTAACAATCCCAATAGGTTTAATGGTGTCCCTATTAGCAAGCCACTACTAGGAAAAGGGCTACAGATGAAATGGATACTAGTGGCACACCTGTCATGTAGTGCGCTACTACTATATAGCAGTGGCGCACCATGTGCTGGTGCGCCATTAGTATGGAGGACACTAATGGCGCACCAGGCACATGGTGCGCCACTAGTAACAATTTTTTTCCAAACATACTAATGGCGACTGTTGTTTTTTTATTCTTTTTTTTTGCAAAACTACTAATGGCGACCGTGGCACAGTGCGCCATTACTATTTTAAACTAGTAATGGCGCACTATGCCACGGTGCACCATTAGTATTTTTTTTATTTTTTTGCAAGACTACTAGTGGCGCACCACCAGCAGGTGCACCATTAGTAACCCTGGTTACTAATGGCGCACCTGCTGGTGGTGCGCCATTAGTAACCTGGGACCAGCTATATATTTTGGACAGCCACCTACCGCACTCACTTTCCCAAATTTCATTCTCTCCACCTCCTCCTCCAAGCTTGTCTTGGGTGCCTCCTCCTCCTCACCTCATTTGCACCATAGATTCATCCAAATTAAGTGGTTAAATTACCTTTTTTGATAGGTAAGTAAGGGGGGAAGCTATCTTTATGTTGTTCTCCCTCTCCAACAACGTGCACATGCACTTTTTGTGGCCTAGCTAGATCTATGTATGTTCGTGGTGTTGCATATGTTTGTGGTGTTGCATATATGTTTGTGTTTGCAGGTACCGGTATTTGAAATGCGATAGTTGCCAATATTTTGCCGGAATGTTGATTCATTTCCGTTTCGGCGAGAATTTTGGCACTATGCATTCTTTTTGGTCCTATTTTTAGGGAAATTCATGCCAAATTTTTTCTTGGTTCTAAAATATCGTTTTGCTCTACCCTGCAGGCGACCATGGTTCGCACGATGACCGAAGGCATCGTGAATAGGTTTTTGAGCTTCACGAAGGCCGAGATGCTTCAAAAGAACGAAACGGAGATAAGATGTCTGTGTTGAAGATGCAAGCTGAAGAGCCTTATTGCGGACCCGGATTCCGGGCAGGTGCGGGACCACATGCTCTTGTGCGGTTTCATGGATGGCTATCGGTGGCAAGGTGATGAAGATGACTATGAAGTCGTCCATGGGGGCCAAGCAAGAAATGAGCAAGACTCGGGCGGGTGAGAAGACGAAGAATATCCAGGACATGATCACGACGTTGATGCTGTACACAGTCATCATGTAGAAGATGCAGGACATGATGATGAGGAAGATGCCGGAGCAGACGAAGGGCATGATCATGAAGATGAAGATGTCGGCGGAGCAGACGACGATGGACCATCGATGGGCTGGGTGCAGGACCCTCATATTCAAGAGCTACTTCTCAAGCAGACAGATAACGCAAGACCTGCCGCCCGAGAGAAAGCAAAGCTGGATCAACTGGAGATAGACGCGGTTACTCCATTGTATGAAGGATGCAGGCCCGAGGATACCCGCCTGAAAGTAACGCTCATGGCTCTGGAGATGAAGGTAAAACACAAAATGACCGATGCATGCTCGACGAGAACATGTCGTTCTGGCACGAATGTCTTCCCAAGGGGAACAAGTGCTCGACCAGTTTCGAGGAGGCGAAGAAAATCGTGTGTCCTCTGGATTTACCGCACGTGAAATACCATGTGTGCATGAACAATTGCATCATTTATCAGGACGAGCACGCGGAGTCTACCATATGTCCGTTGTGCGGCGTCACTCGATACAAGAAGAGGAAGAAAGCTCCTTGAAAAGTGGTGTGGTACTTTTCGATCACTCCTCGTCTGCAGCAGTATTTTGCGGACCCTAAGGTAGCAAAGCTCCTGCGTTGGCACGCGGATAGGGAGGAGAAGGAGCGAGAAGATGACGCAAATGATCCGGAGATAAATAAAAAAGACAAGATGCTGAGTCACCCTAAGGATAGGAGACAGTGGCAAGCGTTGAACTTCGAACACCAGAATTTGGGAAGGATCCAAGGAACATCATGCTGGGTGCGAGCACCGATGGAGTCATTCCGTTTGGCAGCCAGAGAAGCACACATAGCACTGCCCGTTTGTGTGGATGTACAACCTTCCCCGGTTGTGCATGAAGAGGAAGTACATTCACATGAGTATGCTAATTGAAGGGCCAAACAACCGTGGAATGACATCAATCAGATCTGGGGCTGCTTTGAAGAGGAGCTAGACACGTTGTGGAAAACACCACCAATACGTGGGGCCGCGAGAAAGAATATTTCCCTATGAGAGTTGCACCGCTCACGACGGTGCACGACTATCTCGATTACGGATATCTAGCGGGCAGGTGGTCCACGGATTTTCTGGATGCGTCAGGTGCATGGATGACACAACGTATCGCTAGCTAGATAGAGATCCCGGGTCTTCGAAAACCGTGTTCATGGGACATCGAAGGTGGCTTCGCGATGATGACCCGTGGAGGAAATGCAAGGATCTGTTCGATGGTGAAACCGAACCCCGAAGACGCCCGCGTACGAGGAGTGGCGAGGAAATAGACCAGCTGTTGAAAAATTGGAAAGATTGCCCACTGCCAGGAAAGAAGCAAAAAGCGCCAGAGACGGGAAAGAAGCGAAAGGCGCCAGAGCCGCTGCTGAAGGTATGGAAAACGAGGTCTGATTTCTGGGACTTGCCATACTGGAAGATCCACCGTGTGCCTCACAACCTTGATGTCATGCATATCACGAAGAACGTGTGCGAGAGTTTGCTTGGTACCCTGCTCAACATGCCAGAGAGGACCAAAGATGGGCCGAAAGCAAGGGCAGACTTGAAATCAAAGGGCATCAGGGAGGAGCTTCACGCCAATGATGATGATGATGAGGCGAAGCAGGACACGGAAAGTCATCGCAAAGGCAAAAAGGCCAAGAAGACCGGAAATGACTACCCTCCCGCGTGCTTCACTCTAAGTCAGGAGGAGATCGAGCAGTTTTTCACCGCCTTGTAGGAGTAAAACTTCCTTACGATTCGCTGGAAAGATAAGCGATACCTAGACCCAGTGGCGAAGTTCAGCGGATGAAGTCTCACGATCGTCACGTCGTCGATGACGCAGATACTTCTAGTTGCAATCCGGGCATCATGGACGCGCACGTCCGTGAAATGCTATTTGGCCTATGCAACTTTTTTGACGCTATCTCTAAGTCGGTTGGCGGAGGCAACTCGTAGGCTACAGAAGAGATCGTGGTGATACTATGCGAGCTTGAGATGTACTTCCCGCCCGCATTCTTCGACGTTATGGTGCATCTGCTGGTCCATATTGTGGAGGATATCATCCAACTCGGGCCGATGTTCCTGCACAGCATGATGTCGTTCGAAAGGATGAATGGTGTCATCAAAGGATACGTTCGCAACATCTCACGCCCAGAGGGAAGCATAGCCAGGGGCTTTCTGACCGAAGAGTGCATCTCCTACTGCATGAATTATCTAGGCATCGAGAACCCCGTGGTCTGCCCGTCAACAGGAACCTCGGCAGGCTCGCTGGATGGGGTCACCGTGAGGGTCACCGCGAAATGCATGTCGACTTCGAGGGTCGACTCGCCGACATTGAAAGAGCAAACCTAGTCACGCTACAACACATAGACGTGGTCGATCCATGGGTGGTAGAGAACAAAACCTTTATTGAGAAGACGTACAATGACCGAGGCCAACAGAGGACGGACGGAGATATAATCAAAGAGCACAACTCATGTTTCATGTGTTGGTTCAAGCAGAAGCTTCTGTCGTACCCTTTACATGAGGACTATTCCGCGGAAGAACAACTCATATTCGCCTTGTCACAGGGCGCCGAGCACAACCTGATGACGTATGAGGAGTACGATATCAACGGCTACACATTCTACACCGAGGGAAAGGACATGAAGAGCGCTGGTTATCAGAACTTCAGGGTGACGATGGAATCCTACACCGGTAACGACAAGGACAGATACTACGGAAGGATCGAGGAGATCTGGGAGCTGAGCTACACTGGAGAGAAGGTCCCGATGTTCCGTGTCAGATGGGCCAAGAGCGTCCTAAAAGAAGACCGATATTTCACCACCATGGTTATACCCGAACGCAAATCCAAGACCGCGGGCGCAAACGTCACCGCGAAAATTGAGCCATGGGTACTGGCTTCCCAACTGGACCAATGCTTCTTCATTACCGACCCGTCAAAGCCCAGTCGTGTTGTCGTGAGGAGAGGCGAAAGGAAGATCATCGGAATGGATGGAGTAGCCAATGAGCAAGACTTCGACAAGTACGGCGACCCGAAGATCGAACATGACGACGACGATGAAGTAGCAACATACACCACAAGAAGAAGCAGGACCACCCTACCTAAAGGACGTCCGTTCCACAGAAGAACTCCATTTTCCAAAAAGAAGGGCAAGAAGATTGTGAACAGATAGCTAGCTAAGATCGATTGTATTTAAATTGTAGCCTTCATTTCTCGAATGTATTTCGACATATTCATAAATGTTTTTTCATGGGCACTTTTTGAATTCATGAATATTTTTTCAAATTTGATGATATTTTCTCATATTCATAAATGTTTTACCAATTCACAAATGAATGCAACTAAAAATCCAAAAAAAGACTAGTTGTGCTTGGTTATATGTTACTCCCAAAAGCATATAAAGTTTGTCAAATTTGGAGCTATGGATATTTAGTTATGATTTAAACAAGTTTGAACATATTTAAACACAAATAAATATCAAACAGCATTTTAAATGTTGTTAACATGGCAACAAACTGCATATTGTTTTTCTACATGAAATTCTGAGCATCTAGCATATGTGACATGTTATATTTGGATGCATGGATAAAAAGATATGATTTAAACAAGTTTGAACATATTTAAACACAAATAAATATCAAACAACATTTTAAATGTTGTTAACATGGCAACAAACTACATATTATTTTTCTACATGAAATTCTGAGCATCTAGCATATGTGACATGTTATATTTGGATGCATGGATAAAAAGATATGTGCAAAGAAAAAATGCATAAAATCGAAAATTGGGGGGCTTGGGAATCGAACCCAGGACCTCCTAGCGTGTTTGCTGCGTGCTGACCAGTCAGGCTAGTGTGTGTGTTCTGATGGAGATACGGTTAGGTGGAATATAACCTGAGTGCTCAAACTGTAATAAAAAAATACTAATGGCGCACCAGTGGGAGGTGCGCCATCGCTGTCATCGTACTTATGGTGCACTAGGGGGAGGTGCGCCATTGCTAACCCTCCCCCCACTCCACCTATTCCCCTTGGCCTCTCTCCCTCCCTCGCCAGATCCCCAACTCGACCTAATTTACGCCGCTACCCCGCCTTGCTCCGCCCCCTCCGTCCACCGCGCCTGCACGCCGTCACCGCCCGTGCCGCCGCGCCGCCCCCCAGCACGTACATCCCCTCCCTCCCTTCCCCCTGCCTTCTCCTCCTCCTCCTCTCACTGCCCGTGCCTTCTTCTGCTCGTAAGGTCAAGAAGGCGGCCCGTTCCTCTGGATCTCCGCCCACAGCCTCCTCGACGTCGGCGCCCGAGAAGGCCGTGTCGGCCACCCGCGCCGCCCTCGCGCCAGACTCGCCGCCCGCGCCCAAGCTCAGGCCCGCCCCCACGCCCTACGAGGTGCACCACCGGCCGACCAAGTCCCAGACGTCCCCATCCCCGCCGCTGTCGGACTACGCGCCGCCCCCGCCACCCAAGCCCAAGCCGGAGCCCAGGCTATCCAAGCTCGAGGTATCCCCCTTTTTCTTCTCTCTAAATTTTCAAAATTAACAAATGTTCACAAATCTTTAGATTTTGCTCTCTAAATGTCAGTTAACAAATTCTTATTCTTAATGTCAAACTGTGTTATGTTAGTATGTTCAGTGGTTAACAAATATGTCCAGTGGTTAGTATGTTCAGTGGTTAGTTTTTGCCCTCTAAATATATCCAGTGGTTAGTATGTTCAGTGGTTAACAAATATGTCCAGTGTTGAGTGGTTAACAAACTGTGTTATGTTAGTATGTTCAGTGGTTAACAAATTTTTAGATTTTGCTCTCTAAATGTCAGTTAACAAATCTTCTTTTCTTTTTGGAACCATGCATACTTTATTATGTTAGTATGTTCAGTGGTTAGTTTTTGCCACACCTACATTCCAGATATGTCCAGCATTCTAAATGTTGTGTTTTTAGAAAGCCTATCAGTGGTTAGTACCCAAATGATTAGCTAATCTCTTCATTTTGTATGTGGTTCATTTGCTTGATGGCTCCCTAGGCCACCTTTCAGTAGTGTGTGCATGTCTCTTTTCTTATCGTTTGCTTATGTTTCATATTGTGTCAGGTTCAATTTTCAACTTTTTTGTATCTGCTGATACTATGCCCCGTTGTGCTGCCCTATTAGATTTAATAAACTGCATCTCAAAAACACATAATGATGGTTTTTCGGATCCCGAAGAGACATCCCTTATGTGTTAGTAGAATGCCCAGGATGCGTGTGGTTTTGTTCATTTGTTGTTTGATGCTCACAATGCGTAGAGTTTCACCTTGTAGTCTTTAGTACTCCCTCCGTGAACTTTAGTGATCTAAAACGTCTTATACTTGTTTACAGAGGAATACTTTTTTTTATGTTTGTAATCTGTTCTGACATTTATTATCTCAGTGGAGTTACATTGAGAAGGTTGTATGTAGGTTGCTTGGAAGTATTTGCTCCCCCTCTTCCGATTTTTCTATCTGCATCTCTATAGCTAAGCAGAGGTTGGTAAACAAACAACCTCTATTGTAAAAAACAAGCTCAAAATGAAGAGATTTTGCTCTCTAAATGTTGTGTTGTGTCACATGGCCCAGATACAAGTGTCGCTTTCTGCATTTTGTGCCGATGAAGTAGATATAGATAGGCTTTCTGCATTTTGTCACATTTGCTTCAAGTAGATAGGCTTTGCTTTGAATGCTTCTGATAATCTAAATGTTGCTGGATAAGAAACATACAAGTTTGGAACTTCTCTCTCTTGTGAGCTTTGCTGTCAAACTGAATGTTGCTGAATAAGAAACGTACTACAAGTTTGGGACTTCTCTTATGAAACACAAGCTGCTTCATCTTTTGCTTTGGATCAGATGGAATAACATGATCATGATGTTTCTTTTCAATCAGTAAACCTAGGTGTTCATCACCTGTGGCCTTAAGATCGATAGAAATGTATGTTGCTATTTTTTGTTGATTCTTTCTGGCTAGTTCATTCATCATTTAGGGCTTGATGTATGGAGGCTTGTCTACTTGCTGCTAATACAACATAATATTTGATATGAGCAGGGTGAACAACCTTCAGGTCCCGGGAATCTACTCAAGGCTGCAGACACTTCTTGTCTCACCTCTTTATCATCGGTATAATATTCATATTAATGAGTTTCTATAAGTTCATTGTTCTTATAAGCATCAGGACTTTTTTAATGGAAATTTACAGTATGTTTGAGGGTGAACATTAAGCAATGTTTGTTGTCAAACAAATTAAGAATCTTTTTAATTTATGTATTTACTATTTTTTTATTTTACTGATCAAGATGGTGTATTTGAGATCGGGAGCAGAGACTCCACGTCCTGAACTCCTGATTTGTCCCTCTATGCATGGTGTGCATATACTATTTGCCTATTTGGTAAAAAAACAGTTTAGTTGCCTATTTGGTATGCTTGTCATGTCACTTGTAGTACAAGCTTAGTTAGGAGTACTCCATCTAGTAGTAATTAATTTGTGTGACTGTGGAAGTCACTTGCTTTGGCATAGTAATGTTTTTATTCGAGTATTATTTTGTTGTGGTGTGGGTAGCAAGGTGCATGCTACTTGTGATGATGCTACTTGTGATCTTCTGAAATGTCGACCCATTGGGGACTTCATTACGTGAGGATAATGATTTTCCGGTACCCGAGAGGTTCTTGAGTTTGCTTGGAATGTCGATTAACTTCCGCTCCGCAAATTTGGGTACTCCATATGTCCTATTTTCAGCAAAGGTCATGCTGAAATTTTACGTGAATTTTAGCATGACTTTGCTAAAAATAGGACATATGGGGTACTTGCGACTAATGCATGGGCCGGGGTATCTTAGTACTTAGTTAAGTAGGATCAACTGCCCCGCCATTCTTGCTGCATTAAACCATAGGTGGAAATAGAGCCAAGTGATTAGCATTTAGGGTGCCTCGGCATCGATAAACCCTAAATGATGAAAACTTAACTTAGCATTTAGGGTGCCTCGGCGTCAACAAACTCTAAATGATGAAACCTTGGCTTCTATAGGGTGCCTCGGTGTCGATGAGAACCTAAATGATGTACGCTTAGGCTTTTAGGGTGCCTCGGCGTCGACAAACCCTAAATGATAAAAGCTTAGCTTTTAGGATGCCTTGGTGTTGACAAACCCTAAATGATGATACCATGATCTTGTTCCTTGACAATAACCAACTTTTTGACCAAACTTTTTTCCTATTTAGAGCGAAACATGGACCACAACGATGAGGCCGGCGGTTCGGGCGGCAAGCAATTCTGGGAGCTATCCCAGGAGTTGGAGGAAGAACCTCACCGCTATGAGGATGCCATGGAAGACACCGATCCTGACTACACAACCCCTAGTGGCGTCGGGGATGACACCACTCATGGTGCCGCCGAGGATGCCACCACTGATGATGGCGGCGCACGCACAGATGGCAGTCAACCAAAGAGGCAATGGAAGGACCGGCGCCTAAACATGCTCGGCACCATTAAGGAGGAATTTACTGAAGTGAACTCCGACGGGCATCCGACGGCGCCCAAAGAAGTAGTCAAGGGGTACTCGGTTCAGCTCGGGTGCATTCTCCGGAGCACCGTCTCGATCAACACCGAGAACCTAAGGCATAAGGACCGACGGAATTTGCGCAGCCTCCTCTTCATGAAGCTGCACGAACGATACAAGTTCCCCGCTGAATTTGCAAACACACGCCTCTCAGGGAACAAAGTGAATAGTGCCGCCCTCACGAGGATGAGCACGACCCTGTCTACTTGGAGAAGCACGGTCAAGGCAATGATTGAAAAAGGTGATAGTTATGAAAAGATCAAGGCGAAATATCCTTTGATGAGCGAAGAGGACTACAAGGAGTTCATGATCAAGTTCGAGAGCAGCGCAACCTCCGAATCAAGTCAGTGGGGGAAAGAAATGCGGCAGTTGAAATTAGGGGTCCACCAACTCGGTCCCGGCGGTTACAGAGTGGCGGAGCCTATATGGGACAAGGAGGACGCGGAGCATGCCGAGCAAGGCCTACCGCCCCGCTTCGAGAAATACCGTGACAAGCAGACCAGGAACTTTCTTAGGGCCCGGTACAACGAGGACCCGATAACAAAGGAGCTTACCATGGATCCGAAGACCAGGGCACTCGAGCTTGTTCTCGTAAGGAATACACCCCCGCGTAATTAGCGCCATATGGTTGCATTCTAATTAATCCCCAATATTTCTAAATGGTTCACGTTCCTTCCGCAGGACACTAAAAGCAGTAGCGCGGGGTCGTCTCAGAGCTCCCCTTTCGACACCCCTTTAAATAGGGCGTTGAACATAATGAAAAACAAGGACAAGCTCAGTAAGCCAACGTCAGCTGGTCGTGTGGCCGACAAAGGCTTGTCCACAAAATGGTCGTCATATTATACCGCTGGTGGGCGAAAGGAGGAAAAGACCAGCTCGGAAAGCCAGTCACGCGAGGTTGAAGCACTCAAGGCACAAGTGGCGCGGATTCCGAAGATTGTCCAAGAGCAAGTGCAACAACAACTGGGAACGACGCTCACCGCCATGGTGCCTACGTTGATCCATGGGATGTCGACATGGATTGCGGGCGGCCAACAGGGGCCTCCCGGTTCCAGCTTCACGGCCAAGAATCAAGATAACGCGCAGCGGGCGCCATTGGTGTCTCCGGTGGCGCCATTGGTGTCTCTGTGGAGGCAGATTCGTGTCTCCGCGCCGCACGGCATTGAGCTTAATGCACCCGGGTGTACGCCGGCCGGCACCTCGCCAGCAAGCAGCCCCTCCGTCAGTTGCACGCCCGCTATTGGCGGTGCCTCGACATTAGCCGAGCTCGATGGCATCACGGTAACTAAGCCTCTCGGCCGATGACTTCATCTCCTTGCCTTTGACTGGGTATCCCTAACGCCCTACATGTTTTCGCAGGGCGCCGCCGACGTTCCTTGCACTCTCCTGCACTTCGTGGGCGGCAAGTTGGTCGATGTCGCCAAGGGCAGAATCGTTCAACCGGGCAACCCCGTGTTCCACAGTAATCCGATGCCACACACCTTGTATAGGGTTGAACTGGTTCGGGTGCTGCCAGGCTGCGACGAGCTATTACCTCCGATTCGACCCGGCCGGGGCGATTTAAGAAGATGAGATGACCCTCGATTACGCGTAAGCTGGCCCTGCTGGCGAAGAGCCGATTCGTTTGGGGGGGGACACCACCCCACGCACAAGAACGCCACCGTGCGGCGCCAAGCCATGGAAAGAATGCCGCAACGCTACCGGACATGCCGGACATCCCTATGGCACAGGATCCGGATGTGCATATGGCACAAGATCCAGACGACGACGACAAAGATGACGGTACATTTACCAAGGTCGATAAGTACTTTGCCGAACATGGGTACGCTGACGAGTTCTGCGGGCCTCCTTCTCAAGAACCCAACAAAGACGACCGCGATCTAGCTGGTACGGCGGAGAAATCCAATTGCAACAGGCGTCGTCTGGCGTTCATTTCTCAGGAGACGCCTCCAGCTCCCGCCTTCACCAAGCCTCAGATAGCTGAGGTGCCAAATATTATCAGCCCCAACATGCTCAAAAAGGCGGTCTGTGAGCAGAAATTGGTCCCATTACAGCAGATCAAGAAGAAGGGACGGAAACAGAAGACTAACAAGGGCGCCGGTGCGAGCCAGCCGGCACCGAGTACGATCCATGCTCAGGACGGGCCACCTTCACCTAAGGATATCTAGAGGAGGGTGCATGTGGCGGGTAGGGCGATGCTACCGACAAATATGCTCAATGCTGCAACCGGTGCTATGCGGAGTCTGCATGACAATGTTCTTTCTTTGGAGAAGCGACATCTCTCCCAGAATGATGTGGCATACCCGGTTTTTGTGGCCAAGGTGCCAGAGGGCAAGGGCTTTGTGGATGGCTCCATCGGGGGTACGATCGTCCTGCGGTTTGATGACATCTTTGCTATGTTTAACATTCATCCGCTGCACTACACCTTCGTTCGGCTGTTTTCGCTGAGTATGGAGATGCGGATCATTCGAGACAAGACCCCGGACATCGTGATAGTCAACCCCTTCTACATGTGTGCCAAGATCTTGCGCGGCGCTGGGGACCAGCAAGTCGCGAGTTCACACCTCGAAGGCGTCATTCTAGCAAACCCGGATAAGGATAACTTCCCCGTGCCTTATTTTCCCGAGTAAGTCATCCCCTCACCGCCCCGTAACATATGATTTGTTATATTTCGATCGTTCTTTTTTTTAACATTTCGTGTTCTGTGCAGTGACACACATTACACACTCATCCTCTTAAGCCCGAAATATTCCACGGCCACGTATTTCGACCCGGACTATGACTCCAAGATAGACTACACAAATATCGAGAAAGTTCTTGATGATACTCTCCCCGGCTATGCCAAATCTGGAGGCACCTTTAAGAAGCCAGTTCGTAGGTACGGCAGGCACATGTTCACCCACAATACGATGTTCCCCTGTGTCAAGCAGCCGCCTGGCGGTCAGAAGGATGCCTACTACACCCTCCATCACATGCGGGCGATCGTACGAGACCATAATCACCTTCTGCTACCAAATAATGTCAAAGATTGGGCCTCAAGCTTGGCGACAATCCAGGACGCGGACCTCCGACAAGAATTCTTTCGCATCCTGTCGGAGTTTGCAGAAATCATCCATCAAGATGTCCTTTGTACCTCGGGGCAGTTCTACCTCAGATATCAACCGTCCAATAGTGAGATAGACACAACGCTACAAATGCAGTCGACAACGCTCATGACTTCATGACCATCACAAAAGACGACAACTTCATCCACGCTCCGGTCCCATGAGTCGAGTCGAAAGTAGTGATGCTATTTGTAGTTCTGAAACATCAATTAGCTCATGTTGTAATTAAACTTTAAAGAACTTGTATGTCTTTTTGGTTTGGAAAGTCGTTCAACTTAGATGTAATCGATGCTATTTATTAGTAGGACCATGAATCGTGTTATTAATGTCTTGCTTTTCTCTTCCGATCCTTTTGTTGCATACTTATATATTGCTTATGTATTGTCTGTTGTTTGGCTTGTGCATAGAGATGCCGTTGTATGTCGTGGTACAAGGGTAAGGTTCCTGAGTCTCTGACATCGCGAGGAGTGTCGGAGATAGGTTCACTGTTTCAGTGGTAACAGTTACAAAGGGTACACCACTAGGGCGGAGGCGGAATCTAGATACGCCCGCTATCTAGCGGGAGAGAGGAGGGAGCATTGGAGGAATCGGATGAAGACCAGTTTCATCGCGATGACCGCAACTCTCTTCTATGTGATGGTAGTTTAGATGATCGATAAAGACTTGTAATGTGAAGACAAACTCGCTACTCGCTGTCTCCTAGACATGTAATGTTCTGTCTTTGTTCGGTCTTTTGAATTCGGAGACTAATATGATGAATTGTATTCAGAGACTAATCTTCTATTGTATTCGATGAATCTGCTGTTGCTATGTGGTGCTGTCTATATTCTGTCCAATAATACATTTTGTAACCTGTGCAAAAATCAGAAAAGTAAAAAAAAACCTAATATTCATACTAATGGCGCATCACCACAAAGTGTGCCATTAGTATGCCTAAGGATACTAATGGCGCATCACCCTACAGTGCGCCATTAGTATGCCAAAGGATACTAATGGCGCATCATACCACAGTGCGCCATTAGTATGCCAAAGCACCTGGGTAAATATGGCCCCCTGGGAGGCATACTAATGGGGCACCGTGGTCTATACTAATGGCGCACCAGTGGTGCGCCATAAGTATACCAGATACTAATGGCGCACCACAGGTGCGCCATTAGTAAAAAATACTAGTGGCGCACCAGTGGTGCGCCATTACTAGGCAAAACCGGTGCACCACTATTAGCCCTTTTCCTAGTAGTGAGCTTAATAGTAACATAAATGTATTCTAATTCAACAGGTGCAATATCGTGCATAATTTCTTTATAAAGATCATAAGGTATCGCACTAGCACTAGCACCCATACCACAGTGCGCCATTAGTATGCCAAAGCACCTGGGTAAATATGGCCCCCTGGGAGGCATACTAATGGGGCACCGTGGTCTATACTAATGGCGCACCAGTGGTGTGCCATAAGTATACCAGATATTAATGGCGCACCACAGGTGCGCCATTAGTAAAAAATACTAGTGGCGCACCAGTGGTGCGCCATTAGTAGGCAAAACCGGTGAACCACTATTAGCCCTTTTCCTAGTAGCGAGCTTAAGAGTAACATAAATGTCTTCTAATTCAACAGGTGCAATATCGTGCATAATTTCTTTATAAAGATCATAAGGTATCGCACTAGCACTAGCACCCATATCACATAAGCCATGATAACAATGTATCCATAAAAGATTTAACACAATCGAACTTAGGTGTCATACCTGACTCCTTACCATCGTCGGAACCTCAATCTTCAGAGTTGCGTTTAATTCTTTCCAATAAGTCCCATTTGAAATCAATAGTCTTCAAAGATATAGGAACCAAAGACAGAAGTATCGAGCAAGTTGCGATTATCAAGAGAAAGCCGAGCATAAAAATTCTTAATAACCATTTCCCGAGAGAGCTCACGATTGGGGCATGAATACAACATGGACTTAAGCCTCCCCCAAGCTTGAGCGATGCTTTATCCTTCGCGAGGCCAGAAATTATATACGTAATTACGATCACGATGAACAAGATGCATAGGATAGAACTTATGGTAAAATTCCAACTTCAATCGCTTATAATTCCAAGATCTCGTATCATCACATAGCCTATACCATGTCATTGCATCTCCCTTCAAAGATAAACGGAAGACCTTCCTTTTGACAACATCATCGGGGATGCCTGCAGGCTTAAATAATCCAGAAACTTCATCCACAAAGATAAGGTGTAAATCGGGATGCAATGTTCCGTCTCCTACAAAAGGATTGGCGAGCAATTTTTCTATCATACCCGAAGGAATCTCAAAGTGAATATTTTCATAAAGTTCAGTAGGTTGAGGAGCATATCTTTGCTCTTCTGGTTGGGGTGAAGATACCCCAAACAAGCCCCTCAAAGGATTAGTTTCCATAGTGACTAGTAACAGAAAATTTCAGCACACTATATAAATGTTTCCTTACCAAGTTCCACTCACCAATAGCGCTACACTCCCCGGCAACGGCGCCAGAAAAGAGTCTTGATGACCCACAAGTATAGGGGATCTATCGTAGTCATTTAGATAAGTAAGAGTGTCGAACCCAACGAGGAGCGTATGAAATGATAAGCGGTTTTCAATGAAGGTTTTCTCTCGCAAGCACCAAATAGTAGGTGATAGATAGTTTTGTGATAAGATAAATAGTAACGAGCAAAAAGTAAATAAAGTAAATAAAGTGCAGCAAGGTGGCCCAATCCTTTATGTAGCAAAGGATAAGCCTGGACAAATTCTAATAATGAAGAAGGAGCTCCCGAGGACACATTGGGAATTATCGTCAAGCTAGTTTTCATCACGTTCGTAAGATTCGCGTTCGGTACTTTGATAATTTGATATGTGGGTAGACCCGCACTTGGGTACTGTCCTAACATGGAAAAGCATCCCACTTATGATTAACCCCTATTGCAAGCATCCGGAACTACAAAAAGGACTATTAAGGTAAACCTAACCACAACATTAAACATATGGGTCCATATCAACCCCTAACGAAGCAACGCATAAACTAGGGTTTAAGCTTCTGTCACTCTAGCAAACCATCATCTACTTATTACTTTCCTATGCCTTCCTCTAGTACCAAATAATGGTAAAGTGTCATGTAGTCGACATTCACATAACACCACTAGAGGAAAGACAACATACATATCATCAAAATATCAAACGAATACCAAATTCACATGACTACTAATAGCAAGACTTCACCCATGTCCTCAGGAACAAACGTAACTACTCACAAAGAATATTAATGTTCATAATCAGAGGAGTAATAATATGCATAAAGGATCTGAAAATATAATCTTCCACCAAGTAAAACAATTAGCATCAACTACAAGGAGTAATCAACACTACTAGAAACCCACAGGTACCAATTTGTGGTTTTGATACAAGATTGGATACAAGAGATGAACTATGGTTTTGAGAGGAGATGGTGCTGGTGAAGATGTTGATGGATATTGACCCCCTCTCGATGAGAGGATCGTTGGTGATGACGTTGGTGATGATTTTCCTCCTCCGGGAAGTGTCCCTCAGAGAACAGCTCCGCCAGAGCCCTAAATTGATTCTGCCAAGGTTCCGCCTCGTGGCTGCGGAGTTTCGTCCCGTAAGCTTGCCCACGATTTTTTCCAGGGTAAAAGTGATGATATAGCAGAAGATGGACGCCGGAGGCCCACTAGGGGGCCTAGGAGATAGGAGGCCGCGCCCTACAAGGGGGGCGCGCCCCCTGTCTCCTGGACAGGGTGTTCCCCCCTGGCCTATTCCTTTCGCTCAAAAATTCTTATTAAATCCAAAAAGTTGTTTCGTTGAGTTTCAGGACTTTTGGAGTTGTGCAGAATAGGTTTCCAACGTTTGCTTCTTTTCCAGCCAGAATTCCATCTGCCGGCATTCCCCCTCTTCATGGTAAACCTTGTAAAATAAGAGAGAATAGCCATAAGTTTTGAGATATAATGTGTAATAACAGCCCATAATGCAATAAATATTGATATAAAAGCATGATGCAAAATGGACGTATAAAACACGTGCGTGGCAACATGGTCCAGCAAGTGGCTGAGGCAATCCTGGACCTTGTCAGGGTCGGCCCGCACGCGCACCAGCCGGCTCATCTGACCGCCATCGTATCTCCCGCTTTCTGCAGCAACGCCCCGACGCCTCGAGCATCTTTGTGGTGGACGCTTGCCGCTTTTGAAGCTCCGTGAAGTCCCGCACATAAAGGAGGAGCATTCCACTCCTCTCCTCCTTGAGCTCACTGCGCTCCACGTCGTTGGCCCTGAGCTCTGCATCCTTGGCCTGGAGCTCCTATGTCAGGCGCCTCACCTCAGACTCCGTGATCTGGTGCGCTACCATGGAACCTGGTAGAAGCAATGGGGAGAGGAATCAAAGGGGGCAAAACGGCTGAAAGGCAATGCAATCTATGGGAAGGCGGAGGGAGCCAGCCGAGGAGCGGGGTGAATCTTTTGGGTTTCACCATGGGAAAACACCAGTCGACAACTTATCACATCAAGGAGCAATGGGCTTTACAGGCGGAGCCATCGTGATAATAGCTCTCGCGCCTGCCCTCATCAATCAAAAAAGAAAAATCCTACCGCGCCTGTTGCACCCAAAGACCAAAGCAACGCCGCGGTGGATATTTAAATTTACCTGCCGGCAAGGAGATAAAAAAGGGTGACAAAACAAATGTGGCGGCGGCCTAGCTAATCGGGTCACACTAGCCCAACTAGCTAGCTACTATGCTTCACTCATGTACTCGGCGGAAAAGGTTGTCTTCCATGAGTTGATGACTCATTTACTTGCTTCGGCGCTATGACCAAGGAGGACCCAGAAAATGCGTGATAGAGTGTCCCACGTCTCGGCAAGGGAGAAAATATGCGTGCTCCACCCGGGAGGACCCGAAACCTCGCGGTAGGGTGTGCCATGTCTCGGCACGGAGGAAAAATGTGTGTGTAAAAAATATACTATACCACACGTACTACCTATGGTTCGACCTAGGGACCCAGCCAGTCGGTCGAACACCCCACTAGCAACACAACTTCATCATGCTAATGTGGCATGGAGGATAGGTGTGGTTAGCTCCGTCTCGACCAGCCACAACGTCTCTTGTTCTAGGCGATTGCTCTATTTTCCAAGATTTTTTATTTATAATAACACCACGGCAAGCTCGCGCTGCTCTTCGTGTGTGCCCGTGCGTCTAAAGGAGACGATGGAGAGGAGAGAGAGATCACAGAGATGGGACGCACCAGTAAGTGAGTCAATGGTCAAGCACGTGTTGACGAGCCACTCCCTGTAGTCTACTCAACGTAACACTGTATAAAATCAAGTTATTATGGGACAAAGCCAACAACCGTTGTTGTTTCAGGCTATTGACCTATGCTTTGTAGTCCAGGTTGCCAGTTCGAATCTCGTCTTCCAGATTTGTTAGTTTTAGGTCCAAATTTTACCAATGACAAGTGGGACCCCCATGTGTTGTTCGAATATTTCAGTGTAGGATGGTTCTTTTGCACAAAAACTCTGCGGGGTTAGACAAGTAATGACACGAGTTACACTTATTTTGCAAGTTTAGGAACAAAAATGATAGTGACAGAATACACATCCACCCCGCAACTTAGATGCTATGGTGATACGATTTTTTACGTCGCTCGAACTGAGATCCAATGGCTTGGGAGTAGTCTTTGTAATCATGCGCAATTTCCAAACTCTCCATGGTTTTTTGCAAATAAATCATGCAGGTCTCGTGTGCGCCGCTGCATCTTGGATCCAACAGCTCCTAGTTGCTAACATTAGGTGCTCCCCATAGCATAATTAGCTGCTATGGTGATACGAGATCGTACGATCTGTGATCAGATGCCGCATGCGTAGTACTTGTACTTTCTGTGCGATTCCCAAACTCTCTCAGGCGTATATTGCAAAAACATTCAAACCTCCTACTGTGAGCCGTTAGATCTTCGGGAACTCTTACCACCATAGAATCTACGGTGCGAGCGCACCTCATATTCTCCCGTGCGAGAAAACATCAGGTGTTCTTGCAACTTGGATGCTACGGTGAAACGAGCTTCGAGGTTGTTCGATCTGAGATCCAATGGCATCTGAGCAGTCTTTGTGCTTGTAAGCAGTGGCCGAACTCTTTGGGGGCTTTTATGTAAAAAAAACATTTGAACCACCAAGGAGTTGTTGGATCACAGATCCAACGGCTCCGAAGAGCTTGTATCACCAAAGTATCTAAGGTGTGGTAGCACATGATATTCTTACATACAGGAAAATATGAGGTCCTCCTTCATCTTAGATGCTACGGTGATACGAGCTTCGAGGTCGTTGGATATGGGATCCAAGGGCATCTTAGTAGGTTTTGTACAAATTGTGTGCAATTCTCAAACTCATTAAGGTTTCCTGTAAAAATGTTAAGACATCATGTGAGCTGCTTTATCTCAGATCTACAAGCACCATGCAACTCGTATCAGCATATAGCATCTAAGATGTGGAGGCACATGATATTGTCCCGGGGAGGGGGGGGGGTGCACAACCAATCGGTGTTTGGGAGGGTGGGGACAAATATAATGTTTGAAAAATATAATCTAAACAATCCAAAATAGAGCTTCAAAATTTTATCTAAGGTCGAGGGAGTAACCCCTGACAATCTACATAGCTCCGCCTAAACACAACATTGGCATGCATGTAGTGCTAGACTTAATATTCATGTTTCAGTTTCCTGTTCATTTTGAATATTGAATTGAAGACCATGCATGTCATACATTTTACTCCCTTCATTCCTAAATATTAGTCTTTTTAGAAATTTGAAATGGACTGCCACATACTGATGTATATAGACATATTTTAGAGTGTAGATTCACTCATTTTGCTCTGTATGTAGTCACTTGTTGAAATCTCTAAAAGACAAATATTTAGGAACAAATGGAGTATTTTTGAATTCGTGTCATACATGCATGGTTTGGAAAAATAGCTGCACTATACTTACTGGATTTTTGTTGTATTCGTGTGTGTGTGTGTCGTCATATGCTTGATACATACAAAGTTTTCTCACAACCATACCGTTCATCTTTTAAATTTGAATTTGCAATGAAGAACTTACTAGGGATACCATGAAAATGTGAAATCCACGTTGAGATCACTATATCACAAACTCACTCCAATTCAAGAACTCATCATAAATCAATTACCATGGTGAGATTACTATTTGCAAGGAAAATATGGGCATTGTAATACATATAGATTTGTTCGGCAATTTAAAAGATTCCTTTCGTATTCTCGAATGGTAGGAGTAGCAACCAATGGCGTACCAGCCAGACCCAGGCTCGTGTTGATCCTTAAAAAAATAATATCCGGGCTCGTGTGTCGTGTCCTTCTGGTGGCGTGTGTGGTACACACATTAGCCAACCCCAACTAGTCGAGCCTCCGCGTTTCGAATCGAAATATCTGGCAGCCAGAATTCCAGCCCTAGGAAATTCCCCTCATGTCCCTGGTCCATAATGACTACCGATGAACAATGGAGGGATGCTTTAGTAACTAGACAATGTTACCTACCGTGTCGAGCACGATTCAATTCCCTTGGTTGCTGGTACCCAAGGTCAGCCGTCAACTCCATTGCCTAGTAGTACTTAGCAGTACTACACCAGGATGAGCACATAAGTGAGCCCCGTTTGTTCATGCCTAGTACTTGAGTTAATATATCAGGCAATGCACTGGTACAGAGGGATTATCCTTTTACTCTGCACATAACTTGTCTGAAGTCTAACTAAGCAAAATGTTTGACCAAATCCTTTCTTATGAATATTATCATCTACAACTGTAAAGATGTATCGCTTGAAAATTTATTGCATGATGCAGGTTATGATATTGTTTCGAATCATGGATTTTGAATTTCAGAAAATCCAAAAGTGACCAGAAATTCATGAAACCGAGCATGGTCTCGTGATATGGCACAAATATGATGTCCTATTTTTTATTCAATTTGAGACAAGCTGCTTATGAGAAGTCGCACAAATCAAGAGCCAAGGTATTTTGGAACAAAGACCTGTCACGTTAGGGCGAACACTTTCACTATTCAAACCGTGGGCCTTTACATGCCGCCACGAGTCCTGCTTCACATCGGCAGGTGCCGTCCGAGCAAGCGTGTGAGTTGGCGGGAGGCGTGCGGGCAGACTGCTGCACCGGCTGACCGGGAGGCGTGCGAGCAGGCCGCTGTGCAGGCTCACCGGGAGGCGAGCCCTTTGACATGGCTTCGCCGCCCACCTTCATCTCAACTGCCCCCACTTTTAATGGCGTCGACGCCGCAGTTTAAAATCACCCCTGTACTACCCAGTATCGCTACAATCTTCTCTCTTCCTCTCCGATTCTCATGTTGTCTACCTCCAACCAGCCTGACCTGACCGTATGCCATGTCGCATCACAATGGTCTGCCTTTAGTCTTCCAGTTTCCTAAGTAAGACACCCCACTTTGGGACGAGCTTGAACTAGCCTTGCGGGAAGGTGTCGCGCCTGTCCCTGCTCCCGTCGCCCCGACTACGGCAGCGCCCATCCCCGTGGCATTGATGGGCTGGTAGCCACACATGGTCGCCGAGCTTGATGCCATGGGGTTCCATGAGGTCCCCGTCGACTTTCACGCGCCCGTGCACCTACTAGCGCATGCGCCTGCGCATGCACTGATGCGAGCGACCGTGCCGATGCCCATGCACACGAATGTCTTCGTCGCGCCGTTGCCAACGCCTGTCCCCACGCGGGTGCTAGTGCCCGCATCAGCGGCATGGATGGCTGCCGTCGACCACTTCCTTGCACCAATGCCTGTCGTCTCCCCCCGCCAGTTGACTCGCTCCTGGAGATCGAAGTCTAGAATATTCTGGCCTTCCTTGAAGCTAGGGCCAACGTCCAGGAGTACGCCAACAATGGTGCAAGACGCCACCGTCGCCTTCGCCGTCGGTCAGTGGCCCGACGACACATAGAGCACGATAGAGAGAGCCGCTTTCCACCGCAAGACGCCCCCGCCGTCACCGCGTAATCTAAATTTGCCATGAAAAAACGTTCAGATTGCCATGCTTAAAATCCGATCGTTTATCATTCCGTTTGTTTTAGATCGATCATCCTATGAATGTAAAGTCGGAGTCAGACTGAATGAAATCTATGGTTTGATCGATTGAATGTTCTGCTAGAGCCGTATCAAGTTAAATATAAAACGTCATCAAGCCACATGTATTCCTTCTAACCGCAAGAATTTCATATTAAATACCACGTCAATTCCCAATATTTTCTTAGGGAAGTCAATTCCAAATTAACGTGCATTGCACGTACACATTGACTAGTACTACTAGTACGTGAAACTAGTGTCGTAACTTGTGAACTCGTCCAGATATGGTCAACAACAATATCGCCCACGAGTTCTTCGTGTTTGCCCGTGCGTCTAAACATAGAAGGGGAGGAGAGAGAGGAAGAGCAGACATGGAACCCACCAGTAAGTCAAGGCGAATAGTACGTCCTAACGAGCTAGTCCCACTAATGTACTAAAAATAATATTAAAACATGTTATCCATTAAATAGGCTGCGGTAATATAACAACATTATATCAACAGAGGGGGGCACAACAAATGTTGTTGTACTATGTTGCCTATTCACGTGCGGCTTGAAGGTCGTGGTCGCACGTTTGATCCTCGTCCTTTTTAATTTTTAATTTATATACAGGTCCAAATTCGTTCCATGACAGGTGGGCCCTTTGTGTGTAGTTTGTAGAACTTCAATTTGTGGGTCGAAATTTGTTCCATTACAGGTGGACTATCGGTGTGTAGTTTTGTAGCTAATTTGTACTCCCTCCGTCCGGAAGTACTTATCATCAAAATGGATAAAAGGAGATATATTTAGATGTATTTTAGTTCTAGATACATCGCTTTTTATCCATTTTCATGACAAGTATTTTTGGACAGAGGGAGTAATAAGTAAAGAGAATTACAGAGTTTTTTTACAAAATACCATGGTGCGATGTTGAAGGTGAGAAAGGACGTGCGACAAAGCGACGACAGAGGTAGGGGGAAATCAATTGGGGGAGGTTCGGGGGTTGCAACGGTGTTTGGAGTAGTTGTGGGCCGAATGCTATGAAAATATAATCTAAACCCACCGGAATAAATGCCTTCACAAATTAATCCAAGGTTGGAGTCACCCTCGCAATGTAAATAGCTCTGGCTCTGCGAGGGATGGAGAGGTAGCTTCAATGTGTGGAAGATACCGCGTGAGAAAGCGAGGTCAACCGAGACACAAATAGATAGAGAGACAAAGAGAGTGTGGCCCGACATTCGTTGAAAAGATATATATGCTCTGGAGAGATATTGTTTGATTGAGCTTTTGGGAAGGGTGACGGATGTAAGATAGAGCTTGACAGATGATCCAGTCACAGACATGTAGATATATTTTGTGTGTGGGAGGAAGCAAGGTCAATCGATTACATATATAAAGACAGAGAGATTGAGCACGTGTGGGTAGTCGTGCGATCAACAGAGTGAGACAGGTTGGAGAGAGTGACCTAGATAGACAATGTGCGTGAGAGAGTATACAATACGAATATGTCGAATTGGGCTCAAACATAGAGATATATTGTTTATGTCCAAGAAAGAGCAAGGTCAATCGACACACACACACACACACACACACACACACACACACACACACACACAGAGAGAGAGAGAGAGAGAGAGAGAGAGAGAGAGAGAGAGAGAGAGAGAGAGAGAGAGATTGAGAGAGCATGGCCTGCCATGAGGTCGAAAGAGTGGGAGCGGCTTGTATGGACTGACCTAGATAGACAATCTGGGTGAGAGAGTATAGAGTGTGTCGATCGAGGCCCGAACGGGGATATATATCATTTGTGTGTGAAAGAAAGTGGGGTTAATCGAGACCTAGATAAAGAGAGTGAGATTGAGCGAGTGTGGCCCGCCGTGCGGAAGAAAGTTTGGGACAATCTCAAGAGAGTGACCTAGATAGACAACGTGCATGCGTGCGCACGAGTGGGGGCGTCTACATAGGCAATGCATGTATCTAGAGACAGACGGTGGGAGGGAGAGAGAGAGAGTTAGCTCGACATGGAGTGCAATGGCGGGTGTGTGAGGTAGATACATTTGGTAAGAAAGTGGAAAAAGGAGGTTGTGCAGTTGAGAGAGTTAGAGATCAAAACATGGAGAGAAAGAATGAACGTGTGTCGGAAAACGATAGCTTCCTAAGGTGTTTAGGAGAGGAATATTGATCGATACAGGAAGTATGTAGTGTGTGTGCCGCGGGGGGTAAAAACAACATTTGAATGTAGATAGTACGACACCTAATATCGACGTTTCAATTTAGTGTACATTGTAAGATTTGAATTGAGGACCATGCATATGGCTTCCGTAATTATTTCAAATTCGTGCCATACTAGGTTTGGAAACATTGAGATTGTCTCGATTGTTGTGCTATTTTGTAGGTCATATGTTTGAATGCACCCAAAGTTTTCCCACTACCATGGTGTTCATCATTCGAATATGAATTTGTGTATTTAAAAAGTAGTGTGGATACCGTGAAATGTGAAATCCATGTTAGAAATGGATATCGCTATGTGACACACACTCTAATTCAAATAACTCCTCATTAATTAACTCCTAGTATCTCGTTTCGAATGACTAGTTATTTGAAAGGAAAACACGGGCATCGTAATACATACATATTCGTTTGCAAATGGAAGAAGATTCGTTTGAATTCTCAAATGTAGGCGCACCAGGCAGACCATGGTCGTGTCGTGGTGGTCGCGTGTGTCGTACGGACGCTAGCACCTAGCCACCCACCCCCTCCCTCCCTTTCATGTTTCAGATTGAAATATCTGGTGGCCCCAATTCTAGCCCTGCAAAATCTCCCTTCTCCACCGTCCCCTTCCACGCCCAGAGCGCTCAAATCCCTAATTCACCGCCAACCCAAGGAAAGTTCGAATCGCCCCTCGTCTCGTCTCTTTTCCCACCTCTGTGCTGGACGACAACGACGAAGACGACGGTCGCGCTTCACCACCGCACTGGAGCGACCTCATCTACGCCCTCGTCCACCGCACCGGGTGGTCCACCGACAATGTCGGCCGGCGCAACCGACGTGCCTCACAGACACCGACTTCCACTGCATCAGGTGCGCTTCGCCAATGCCATCTCCCACCTCACCGGGGCTACTTCACCGAGCACATCGTTGCACCTCCGCCCCCAAGGCCGTTGGGGCTTCACCAATGGTCTCGTCCCCCGCATCGCAGCGGTTCGCAGCCACTCAAGATCTGCATTCATGCGCGGCCGGCAAACGCCAGCGCATCACCCTCAACGGCTCTGAAGTGACCTGCACTCTAGCTAGGCTAGCATGCCCAAACGCTAGCCCGAACTAGGTATCCACATATCACTCCCTAGTGCACTGTTCCGACGATGTTTGGATATCCTTTCACTGCTCTCTTAGCTTACACGCCTATGCAACTCTGAATTTTACTCTTATTTCTTCTGGAGATATCATCTGAAACAAGCAAAACCATTTTTAGCGAAGTATGACGGCACTACGGGATCTGGTACACATCCTGCACACCGGTGTAACCTTGTAAGTATCTATCCTCCGGTACAACAACAAGGTCAACTCCTCTTATTTGATCAACCAACCGCTGTGTCAAAAATGCAGAGGGGGATGCAAGGAGCACAAGGCATGCACATCCAAGCAAGTGGTAACATGGACTTGTACATGGAACATCCCAAGCACAAGCAGAGATGCAATGAGCCTGTGCAACGAGCTAGCGTAATTCCCAGCATTTCATTCAATTCATACTGGCCTGCGTGTATAATTTGTGTGTAGTGGCAGATCCATGAATTCAAGTTACCAGGGGCGAAAGTTTAACTTAAAAAATACGAAGGCACTTGCACTCAGGAAATCAACATAACTTGAGAAATGTGAAGCTACATGCACTACAAAAAAAGACACATCCATGACATTTTGGGCCGAACGAAAAAATATTCTGTCATACTTATGACACTTCTATGACAATAATTGTGAAAAAACCCGGTATCATCATAGATGTGGTGGGCTCCTTCTTCAATGACAGCAAATCATGACAGAAAATTGTCTTTTCGTCCTGGGCGGGCCGGAGACGCAGTTGCATGACGTTCTTTGGGTCGTCCATGATGGAAAAAACCATGGTAGAAGCGAGGGCGAGGAAAATAGCAGGGAGTTCCTGGTTACGGTGGGTGGTCGGGGGCCGAGCGATGTGCGTTTCTCTTGTACACATACACGCGTGGGTGCGAGGCGTTGGGATCTAACTGAACTCGAGTGAGGCATTCGCCTAACTGAACCCGAGCAATTGCACTGCAGGCTACGCATTACTGAACCTGAGCGATCGATCGATGGCTGTTAACTGAACCCGATCGAGCGATTCCTTCGTTCACTACTACTACCAACTGAAGCCGATCAAACCTACTGCCTCCTTCCCTTGATGAACAATGAGCCTTATTGGGGGGGGGGGAGGGTTGGATGAACAGTTCCCGATGGGCGGTTGGATGAACAGGTCCCCGTGGTGTTGCCGCTGGATGAACAGGACCCAGATCGATTGAGCCGGTTGGGCGTGGATGAATAGGACCCGTGGAGGGAAGGTTAAACAGTAGCCGGTGGAGGGCTGGTTGAACAATAGCCAATGGAGGGCTGGATGAACAGTAGCCCGTGGAGGGATGGTTGAACAGGACCCCGTGGAGAGGGCTGGTTGAACAGTAGCCGGTGGAGGAGCGGTGGAGGCTGGATGAGCAGGAGCCCGTGGATGAACAGTCATAGGTGGAGGCTGGAGGAGGTCGACGGTGGATGAATAGTAGCCCGTGGCAGCTGGCGGGGGTCGACGGTGGAGATGAACATTATCCCGTGGAGCCCCGTTTTGCGGTACGCCACACCCCTCCCTATGAACAGGACCCCCGTTTCGACCGTAGCGCTCCAACACAAGTCCGTTTCCTCCATTTTGTGATACGCAACACCCCACCCGATCAACAGGACCCCGTTTTGACCGTTGGAGGTCCAGTAGAAGTCCGTTTCCTCCGTTTTGCGGTACGCCAGACCCCTCCCAATGAACGGGATCCTGTTTTGACCGTGGCCGGTCGAACACAAGGCCGTTTCCTCCGTTCTGCGGTACGCTAGGCCTTGTTTCCATCGGTTGTTCTGTCCAAGCCGGTTGGCACCCGATGAACATCACACGTTCCGTTGCCTCCCGATGAACACGACGCATTCCGTTGCCTCTCCATGAACACGATGATGACGCAGTTTCTCCATTCTGACCACCCACGTACACGAGCCCTGGCCATACGTATGCGCGAGTAGGCATTCGAGACCCTACCCTTATGTACGTACCTGACCGTATTTACTTTCTTGCACCCTGGACATTGTACGTACGTGTACATGCTACGTGCGCGCCTCTACTATGACACGTACGCGCCTCTACTACGACACGTGCACGCCTCTACATCGACCAGTATGTACGTACACGCTCGCGACCAGAATGACAACGCTACGTACACTTCGACCAGGTGGGTCCCGACTGTCAGGCACTTCCATGCGTGCGAAGATGTAGCTAGTGGGTCCCATCAGTCAGGGGGCAAATCATTTTTTTGCCCGTAATATGGACGCACTTCCTTGCATGTGAAGATGTACCTGGTGGGTCCCATCAGTCAGTAGGAAATGTTTTTTTGGCAAAATACGGTGGCCCGTCTGGTGGGCCCCTGCTGTCAGGTGGAGGAATAAGTATTTTGCGCGTAATAAGGAGGCACTTCCTAGCGGCTCCCATGGACCCAGCTGTCAGCCTATCCACGTACAATACTCTTTCGATTTAAGTCGTTCCTTGACCACGTTGACCACGCCGCTCCGAGAGCACCAGGGAAGTACACGATGGCGAGGCCTAGGAAGGGGACGACGTGGAGCCGGGGAAGACGCGGCAGTGGAATCCCATGCAGAGAGGAGTACAAGGGTTCACTGGTTTGACTGCGGTGTGAGGTTGCCATCGCCGCAGAATAACTGGGGGTGTGGGTGAGTAGAGGGGTGGCCTGGCCAGCGGTGGGAGTAGTAGGGGCGGTGAGGCCTCCGCGGCTTCACAGTCGGCCACGGGATGGTTTGGCAGTTGGAGCAAGAAGACCAGAGGTTGAAGAAGCACTACGGCCATTGGATGCACATTGTACGGTCACTGGATCTAGAATCATTCATATTGACTAAGTTCACAAAGCCCTCCATCCCTGTCAACGTAGTAGGCCCACAAGTCAGCCTCCCACTATGGTGGGTCCCAACTAGTAGTGGGTATTCATTTTTTTGTGCACAATAAGGAGGCACTTCCTTGCGTGCGAAGATATAGCTGGTGGGTCCGACCTGTCAGTGGGGGGAAAGTTTTTTTCGCGAAATACAGAGGCCCTTCCGGTGGGTCCCAGATGTTAGGTGGAGGAATCATTATTTTGTGCGTAATAAGGAGGCATTTCCTTGTGTGCGGCCATGGACCCAGCTGTCAGCCTTTCCACGTACAGTCCGCTTCCGATGGATGTCGTTCATTGACCACATTGACCATGCCACGCCGAGAGCACCAGGGCGGTGGACGACCGCAAGGCCTACGAAGGGAACGACACAGAGCCGGGGAAGACACGACAGTGGCTGCCCATGCGGTGGGGAGTACGAGGGTTGACTGGTTCGGCTGCCATCGCCGGAAAAAGATAGGATGTGTGGGTGAGTAGAGGGATAGACAGGCCAGGGATGCGAGTATGGTGGGGCCGTGAGGCCTGGCTGGCAGCACAGCCGGCCATGGGAGGCAGGAGCAGGCGGTTCCGCCGGCGCTTGTTTGGGCAGTTGGAGCAGGAAGATGAGAGACTGAAGAAGCACGATTGTCGTTAGATCGACATCTACGGTCTGACGCTGGTAGAGTCGATTGTTGACTAAGTTTCTTTTTTTGAGAAACCTTGTGTACGCATGAACTTAGTAGGCCCACAAGTCAGCCTCCAAATCCGTGGCAGACAACATAGAGCCCATTTGCTATTTTTTTAATAATTTGCAGCCCATTTGCTAATTCTTAAGTAATTTATTACAGCCCATTTTCTGCCCAAGACCACGGTTAAAAAGTTAAACCTTATTTTGCATATTTTGGTGGAGTCCGAACTGTTGTAATCCCGAAATGATAAACATTTTTTAAGAACTTATTGATTTGCCAAAAAAATCGTTTTGTTTTTGTAAGCAAATAAGATGTGGGACAATTGAGTAGGTTTAATGGAAAACCAGTGGTAAAAAAATCTGCGCTGGGAGGGAAAACAACAACAAAAATAAGGATGTACATATGAAAAGGGAACTTTATGTATTTTCAATATAATGATACGTGTATATGAACTAGTAAAACTATAGGTAGAGATTAGAAAACAGATGTAGGACATGGCATTTCAAGAGGAAAATTGAACTGGGCTGTGTGTTTGATTCAGTAAAAAAACTGCCTGCGGATGTTGTCAGACAAAATATAACTAACACTGATGGGCCAGAGGCCAGTAGATACATGCTGGATCTTTTTGCCCCGTTGTTGTCATGGGTTGGGCCTGTTAAAAACAAAACCAAGCCTGGGCAGTCTACAGCCCAGTTGAAACTTGCTCGACCTGAAAAAACAATATACCTGCTCAATAAACGAGAGAATTTTGCAAGTACAGACTGATAACCGGGATGCAGCAGTTATATTGTTTTTTCATTATGATAATAAGTGCATGCACTTGTTTCAAAAAAATTGTAGAACTGGGAATTCGAACTGCAGGTGCTTAATGTACCCATCAAATAAAAATCAGGTGCCTGAAAATTTGTTTCGAAACAAGTGATTCAGCTTTATATCCACGTCGATCCTCGGCATGATGGTTGGAACCAAATGCCAAGTTCATACCGAAAAATCTTTAACAACAATACCAACTTGCAGACGACAAGGTAGTACAAGTACCAATACCAAACTAACTTATAATCTTTTTACTCCTGGCCCTAGTGTTCGTCTAGTAGAAAATCTTGCGGAGGACCAGCTCCCGCTCCTTCTCTTGCTCCAGGTCCCCAAGGTGGTACTGGTGCATCACCTAGTTGGTCCTCTGCTGGTCGAAGTTCTTGTTGGTGTGCAGCACCAGAACCTTTTTGTTGCACGTCTGTCGGCTATTGACCATCACCGGCAAGGTATTGCTGGTCTTGTGCCACATCGCGTGCATGCCGCACTCCGACTGTATCTTGCGACGCGTCCACGTGCCCCTTTTGAATGCCCTAGAATTGTGCTGGAAGAAATGCTTGCTTAGGCCACTCAGTGTGATACCTGCAGTATTGTCGAATGCAGGTTTTAGTGTACGTAGTTGGCATTTTTATAACATCTTTGGCATGTTGCAGTCACTTGTTTCACTTTTTATTAACTGTCAAATTGTAATTGCTTCACTAGGTCTACTCTAAAAAGAAAAATAGAGCTATAAACAAAGGAATATGTTTGTGCAAGTAGACGGCCGATCGGTTTCTTACCTGGATGTTTCTCAGGATGGGTGTAGCGTATGTCGTGCTTGCTGTCGATGGTTGGTATGAACAAATCAATGAGAGGGTGAGATCTCGCGCTGTTAGCACTCACTTTGGCCTCAAGGTGCTCGATCATCTCCTGATCCGCGGGATCGAACTTGACGCCAGCCGGCAGCACCGGCCAATCCTTCTTGGACTTGCATCGGTTAATTCCAGTTATATGGTACTCAATGTATGATCAATTGAATGTTTTAAGTGAATGATGAAAGATTTCGACAGATCAGTGGTACTCCAAATCTGAAGTCCAGAATACCCGAACATGCCGCCGGGATTCTCGTGACACCTCACGCGTAGCGTGTTGTCACGTCAATTCAATGTGTGGACAAGATGAATAATTTGACCGGCGTATACTAGTGCTGCTACTGTACTACTTACTAGTCGTATTTAGTGTCACATTTTAGTCATAGGTTTAACTAACAAGTACGCACTTGAAGCCATCTATTATGATAACACCCCTTAACACCCTTATTCTGCACATCCCACCTTATTCTGCTAACACCTGACCCGCCCACCCACGAAGAAAAAACCCAACCCCCACCTTATCCACCAGCCGACTCATCTCTCTCCCCCGTGCTCCCCACGACCTCCTCCTGCCAACCGGCCGCCGCCCACCTCCCGTCCCACCTTTCCCCCCGCTCCTTCGCATCGCTGCCCCGCCTCCTCCGCGCGCCGCCGCCCCACCTCCCGCCCCACCTTCCACCCCGCACCTTGGCACCGCCGCCCCGCCTCCCACCGTGCGCCACCGTCCTGCCTCCCGCGGCACGCCGCCTCCTTCTCGCCGCAAGACCGCCTCCACCACATCCCACCGCCACCTGAGCGCCACACGCTGCCCGGCCGCCCAGCGTTGGGGATCCACCAGCACCGGATCCAGCCACCGCGCCACCCAGCCGACCTTCGCCGGCGCGGATCCGGTCGCCGGTGACTGGTCCGACCGCCCCTCTTCCTCCTCCTGCGGCGCCGACGACCAGTGCCATCACCTCCTCTGCTGCTTCCCTCTATGTAGTTCGACAACTCCGGTGGCTCTTCGTCCATGGATTCGGCCGTCCCCCGACCACTGGACCGCGGACGGCGAAATGCTCCGGTGAGATCCCCTCCGAGGGCCTACACTCACAGCTGCTCCCGTGTGTGTGCAGTTCATGAGGAGCGCGCATGCATTTTCTTTGGCGGCGCGGTGCCGCCCTCTTCTTCATTCCTGAGCAGTTCCCCCTGCGCCCTACCTCCGATTCCAGCATGATGATGGCGATGGGCATCCATCTCTCGCCGGCAAAAATCACGCAGTTCCCCTCCTCCTCCCCTACAGTGCACTAGAAAACACCTTCGTGCTGGAGGTAATGGGCGTGTACACCGATGCAGTTAAGCCAGATCCTACCAGCAGTGCGCCGTGTGCACCGATGTGGTTTCATGCATGGCCACCACGCGCTGTCGCTGGCGCAGTGACTCTGAGCAGATGGCGGGTGGAGCAGCCCACTGCAGCAAGGCGTTTCCACCATGGTGCCCTTCATCCTCCTATCCCTCTTCGTTTCTCCGTGTGATTTACAGCAGCCCCGTCGCTGGCTGGTGCTGCTCCTTGCGGCCATTCACTATGTGGTTTACTAAAAATTTTATCTTGCAGTGCTTGTAGATTGATGCAGATAGGAAATGAGAGTAGAAAAATGGATGTGGATGTGGATGAATGCTTGTGTGTAATGTGTAGCGTGCAAACAAAAAATGTAGTCCACTCGCGTCGTCCCCATAGTGCATATTTCATTAACCAAAAAAATATATGCAGTGCAAGATTTTACAAATTTCAAGAGAGAAAAATGGATGGATGCAGCCCACTTCGAGGAGTCTTGTGGTTCACTACATTTAGCAAAAAACACGGTGGTGGATAAAAAAAAAGATGATCATGAGAATAGTTATGAGCTATTGAGGTTTACTCATTTTTGCAGGAAAAAGATGAAGTGATGCAGTTCTATTGGATGCACCGCTACTTATTTTTGTTGTTGCTGAAGAGTGCACTTCATTAGTTCATTGTAAAAACTGCAGTTCATTACCGTGATTTGGCTGGTGGAGAGTGCAGATTCTGTATGCTATAAACCTCCTCTGTTGTTCACTTGGTAAACACAAAACAAAAAAAGATCTCAAAATGAAGCTCGCTTCTATATTAGATGTAGTTCACTCGCTCGGTCCCTACGGTCCACTCGCTTGGTCAACGCGCGTAAAAAATTAACAAGTACAAAAAAATGACAACAAAAACTCATGAAGTTCACTTTGGGTAGTGTTGCGTTGCACTTTCGGGAGTGTTGCGGTCCACTCACGTTCAAAAAAAAGTTGAAAAAAAGACAACAAAAACTTGTGCGAGAAAGTTTACGTCCGACAAAAAGAAATGATGTAGTGCACTTGTCTGTCCGTTGCAGTGCGGTTTTCAGTTTGAAGCAGTGAGTTCTTCTGTCCCACGATGATTTTGGTGTTGCGAAAAAACAGTGTCCGCTTTTCACTAATTTTAAAACTGCTCTTAGACCGTAAAGAATTAGAGAGTGTGTTCTACATGAAAAAGTTCCGTCTCGTCGATATCTTTCCAACGGCGTATCGTTTGAATCATTCCGACCAGCGGTTTGCAAAAATTTCACGAAGAAACAGCCGCTGCCTCTCGAAGTCAGCCGCACAATTTTACAAATTAACTAAAAACTGTAACGAATCTGAAAACCATTTCAACATATGAAAGTTGCGCCTTGTCCGTAGCTTTCCAACGGCGTATCACACGCCCCATTTCGACAAACGGTTCAAAAACTGGAGCGAAAACAGTACCGAAAATTTAAAATTTTTTGAAAAACACAGTTCCGCGATTTAGTAAATTTGAAACTGCTCTTAAACCGTAACGAATTAGAGAAAGATTTATATATGAGAAAGATGCGCCTCGACGATATCTATCCAACGGCATATCATTTGCTTCATTCTGACAAGCGGTTTAGAATAAATCACCAAAAAACGCTCGCTGCCACTCGTCATCCGCCGCACTATTTTCAAAACCGCTCTTAAGCCGTGTGGAATCTCGAAAAGTGTTCAACATGTCGAAGTTGCGCCTAATCCACAGCTTTTCAACGATATATTACATGCCTCATTCCGATAAACGGTTAAAAAACTAGAGCGAAAACGATATATTACACGCCTCATCCGCCGCACTAGAGTTTTTTCCGACGAGAAGTTCACTAGTCTCTATTGCAGTGCTCGTCGTCAAAATGAAGCAGTGCGCTTCTGTTGAGCATGCAGTGAGGAAGTGGTGTGCAGAATAGTTATTCTGCTAATATTAGCAGAATAGACCGTCTGTATATATATGTCTCTAGACCAATGGCTTCTACACAGCATCTCCATCAGCATTATCAGTACATCCTACGCAGATGAGTTAGGATGCACTTGATCCCAGAAAGGTATCTATCCTTCAAACCGGAGGAGTGCTTCAAACTAACAAAAATACATAATATCCAACAAAAGAGGGTCGTGCTACAGCAGCAGAATACGTGGCTCAGTCTAGATATCAGTACGAATCAAGTTATGCATATTTGCTGTTGGCATGAACCACATCGCCGCATGTCAAGTTTGCAAAAGCCATCCATCGCATGGAAGCTTGATGCCTTTCACACACTGAAGATTATCTAGCAACAAGCTATGTTGACGAATCTCTGGATATGGTGGTTCAAGAAACCCATGGTATGATGTGTAAACACAGTCCCCCTGGCAAATGGAAGTTGCATAGCACGGTACTCATGGCCGGTGATATGATCGATGATTGGTTGGATGATCGGATAATTGAGCCCGAGGAACTTGGAGTGGTTGTCGAGGCTGTAAACCCGCCTCCAGTTGAATA
Source organism: Aegilops speltoides (assembly GCA_021437245.1). Classification (NCBI taxonomy): domain Eukaryota; kingdom Viridiplantae; phylum Streptophyta; class Magnoliopsida; order Poales; family Poaceae; genus Aegilops; species Aegilops speltoides. Next base: position 335,323,101 of record CM038147.1, on the reverse strand, counting down.
TGCCTGGCCCAACGTGTTGGGGAACTTAGTAATTTCAAAAAATTTCCTACGCACATGCAAGATCATGGTGATGGCATAGCAACGAGAGGGGAGAGTGTTCGTCCACGTACCCTCATAGACCGTCAGCGGAAGCATTAGCACAATGCGGTTGATGTAGTCATACATCTTCACGATACGACCGATCCAAGTACCGAACGTACGGCACTTCCGAGTTCAGCACACGTTCAGCTCGATGACGATCCCCGGGCTCCGATCCAAAGAAAGCTTGGGATGAGTTCCACGGCCTGACGGCGTGGTGACGATGATGATGTTCTACCGGCGCAGGGTTTCGCCTAAGCTCCGCGACGATATGACTGAGGTGGAATATGGTGGAGGGGGCACCGCACACGGCTAAGGAACAATCCGTAGATCAACTTGTGTGTCTATGGGGTGCCCCCCTGCCCTCGTATATAAAGGAGCAAGGGGGGAGGCCGGCCGGCCCAAGGGGGGCGCGCCAGGAGGAGGAGTCCGCCTCCTAGTAGGAGTAGGACTCCTCCTTTCCTACTCCTACTAGGAGGGGGAAGGAAGGGGGAGAGGGGGAAGGAAAGAGGGGGCGCCCCCCTCCTAGTCTAATTCGGACCAGAGGGAGAGGGGGCGCGCGGCCCACCCTGGCCGCCCCTCCCTCTTCCCCACTAAGGCCCATAAGGCCCATTACTCTCCCGGGGGGTTCCGGTAACCCTCCGGCACTCCGGTTTTCTCCGAAATCGCCCGGAACACTTCCGGTGTCCGAATATAGTCGTCCAATATATCAATCTTTATGTCTCGACCATTTCGAGACTCCTTGTCATGTCCGTGAGCACATCCGGGACTCCGAACAAACTTCGGTACATCAAAATGTATAAACTCATAATAAAACTGTCATCGTAACGTTAAGCGTGCGGACCCTACGGGTTCGAGAACTATGTAGACATGACCTAGAACCATTCTCAGTCAATAACCAATAGCGGAACCTGGATGCCCATATTGGTTCCTACATATTCTTCGAAGATCTTTATCGGTCAAACCGCGTAACAACATATGTTGTTCCCTTTGTCATCGGTATGTTACTTGCCCGAGATTTGATCGTCGGTATCCAATACCTAGTTCAATCTCATTACCGGCAAGTCTCTTTAATCGTTACGTAATGCATCATTCCATAACCAACTCATTGGTCACATTGCTTGCAAGGCTTATAGTGATGTGGATTACCGAGAGGGCCCAGAGATACCTCTCCGACAATCGGAGTGACAAAACCTAATCTCGAAATACGCCAACTCAACATGTACCTTCGGAGACACCTGTAGTACTCCTTTATAATCACCCAGTTATGTTATGACGTTCGGTAGCACCCAAAGTGTTCCTCCGGTAAACGGGAGTTGCATAATCTCATAGTTACAGGAACATGTATAAGTCATGAAGAAAGCAATAGCAATATACTAAACGATCAAGTGCTAAGCTAACGGAATGGGTCAAGTCAATCACATCATTCTCCTAATGATGTGATCCCGTTAATCAAATGACAACTCTTTTGTCCATGGCTAGGAAACATAACCATCTTTGATAAACGAGCTAGTCAAGTAGAGGCATACTAGTGACACTATGTTTGTCTATGTATTCACACATGTATTATGTTTCCGGTTAATACAATTCTAGCATGAATAATAAACATTTATCATGAAATAAGGAAATAAATAATAACTTTATTATTGCCTCTAGGGCATATTTCCTTCAGTCTCCCACTTGCACTAGAGTCAATAATCTAGTTCACATCGCCATGTGATTTAACACCAATATTCATATCTGTATATGATTAACACCCATTGTTCACATCGTCATGTGACCAACACCTAAAGGGTTTACTAAAGTCAATAATCTAGTTCACATCGCTATGTGATTAACACCCAAAGAGTACTAAGGTGTGATCCTGTTTTGCTCGTGAGAGAAGCTTAGTCAACGGGTCTGTCACATTCAGAGCCATATGTATTTTGCAAATATTCTATGTCCACAATGCTCTGCACGGAGCTACTCTAGCTAATTGCTCCCACTTTCAATATGTATCCAGATTGAGACTTAGAGTCATCTGGATTGGTGTAAAAGCTTGCATTGTTGTAACTTTTTATGACGGGCTCTTTTATCACCTCCATAATCGAGAAACATGTCCTTAGTCCTCACTAAGGATACTCTTGACCGCTGTCCAGTGATCTACTCTTAGATCAAAATTGTATTCCTTTGTCAAACTCAGAGCAAGGTATACAATAGGTCTGGTTCACAGCATAGCATACTTTATAGAACCTATGACTGAGGCATAGGGAATGACTTTTCATTCTCTTTCTATTTTCTGCCATGGTCGGGTCTTGAGTCTTACTCAACTTCACACCTTTGCATCATAGGCAAGAACTCCTTCTTTGACTGTTCCATTTTGAACTATTTCAAAAATTTATCAAGGTATGTACTCATTGAAAATCTTATCAAGTGTCTTGATCTATCTCAATAGATCTTGATGCTCAATATGTAAGTAGCTTTACTGAGGTCTTTCTTTTAAAGAACTCCTTTCAAACACTCCTTTATGCTTTGCAGAATAATTCTACATTATTTCCGATCAACAATATGTCATTCATATATACTTATCAGAAATGTTGTAGTGCTCCCACTCACTTTCTTGTAAATACAGGCTTCACCATAAGTCTGTACAAAACTATATGCTTTGATCAACTTATCAAAGCGTATATTCCAACTTTGAGATGCTTGCACCAGTCCATAGATGGATCGCTGGAGCTTGCACATTTAAACCTTCTGGTTGCATCATATACAACTCTTCGTTAAGAAAACCATTAAGGAATGCAGTTTTGACATCCATTTGCAGATTTCATAAAATGTGGCAATTGCTAACATGATTCGGACAGACTTAAGCATCGCTACAGTTGAGAAAATCTCATTGTAGTCAACACCTTGAATTTGTCGAAAACCCTTTTGCGACAAGTCGAGCTTTGTAGATAGTAACACTACTATCAGCATCTGTCTTCCTCTTGAAGATCCATTTATACAATATGGCCTGTCGATCATCGGGCAACTCAACCAAAGTCCACACTTTGTTCTCATATATGGATCCCATCTCAGATTTCATGGCCTCAAGCCATTTCGCGGAATCTGGGCTCATCATCGCTTCCTCATAGTTCGTAGGTTCATCATGGTCTAGTAACATGACTTCCATAATAGGATTACCGTACCACTCTGGTGCGGATCTTAATCTGGAAGATCTACAAAGTTCGGTAGTAACTTGATCTGAAGCTTTATGATCATCATCATTAGCTTCCTCACTAATTGGTGTAGGAATCACTGGAACTGATTTCTGTGATGAACTACTTTCCAATTCGGGAGAAGGTACAAATTACCTTATCAAGCTCTACTTTCCTCCCACTCACTTCTTTCGAGAGAAACTCCTTCTCTAGAAAGGATCCATTTTTAGCAACGAATATCTTGCGTTCGGATCTGTGATACAAGGTGTACCCAACAGTTTCCTTTGGGTATTCTATGAAGACGCACTTCTCCGATTTGGGTTTGAGCTTATCAGGATGAAACTTTTTCACATAAGCATCACAGCCCCAAACTTTAAGAAACGACAACTTGGGTTTCTTGCTAAACCACAGTTCATATGGTGTCGTCTCAATGGATTTAGATGGTGCCCTTTTAACGTGAATGCAGCTGTCTCTAATGCATAACCCCAAAAAATAGTGGTAAATCAAGAAGAGACATCATAGATCGCACCATTTTAATAAAGTGCGATTCTGACGTTCGGACACACCATAACGTTGTGGTGTTCGGTGGCGTGAGCTGTGAAACTATTCCACATTGTTTTAATTGAAGACCAAACTCAGAACTCAAATATTCGTCTCGATCGGATCGCGAAACTTTATTTTCTTGTTACGATGATTTTCCACTTCACTCTAAAATTCTTTGAACATTTCAACTATTTCAGATTATGTTTCATCAAGTAGATATACCCATATCTCCTCAAATCATCTTGTGAAGTTCAGAAAATAACGATACTTGCCACGAGCATTAACACTCATTGGATCGCATACATCGGTATGTATTATTTCCAATAAGTCAGTAGCTTGTTCCATTGTTCCGGAGAACGGAGTTTTAGTCATCTTGCCCAAAAGGCACGGTTCACAAGCATCAAATGATTCATAACCAAGTGATTCCAAAAATCCATCTTTATGGAGTTTCTTCATGCGCTTTACACCGATATGACCCAAACGGCAGTGCCATAAATAAGTTGCACTATCATTATTAACTTTGCATATTTTGGCATCAATATTATGAATATGTGTATCACTACGATCGAGATGCAATAAACTATTTTCATTGGGTGTATGACCATCGAAGGTTTTATTCATCTAAACAGAACAACAATTATTCTCTGACTTTAAATGAATAACCGTTTTGCAATAAACATGATCAAATCATATTCATGCTCAACGCAAATGCCAAATAACATTTATTTAGGTTTAGCACTAATCCCAAAAGTATAGGGAGTGTGCGATGATGATCATATCAATCTTGGAACTACTTCCAACACTCATCGTCACTTCCCCTTCAACTAGTCTCTGTTTATTCTATAACTCCTGTTTCGAGTTACTAATCTTAGCAACAGAACAAGTATCAAATACTCAGGGGTTACTATAAACACTAGTAAGGCACACATCAATAACCTGTATATCAAATATACCCTTGTTCACTTTGCCATCCTTCTTATCAACCAAATATTCAGGGCATTTCCGCTTCTAGTGACCATTTCCTTTGAAGTGTAGGCACTCAATTTGAGGCTTTGGTCCAGCTTTGGTCTTCTTCACGGGAGTGACAACTTGCTTGTCATTATACTTGAAGTTACCTTTCTTTCCCTTTGCCCTTCTGTTGAAACTAGTGATCTTGTCAATCATCAACACTTGATGCTTTTTCTTGATTTCTACCTTCGTCGATTTCAACATCACGAAGAGCTCGGGAATCGTTTTCGTCATCCCTTGCATACTATAGTTCATCACGAAGTTCTAGTAACTTGGTGATGGTGACTAGAAAATTTTGTCAATCACTATATTATCTGGAAGATTAACTCCCACTTGATTCAAGCGATTGTAGTGCCCAGACAATCTGAGCACATGCTCACTAGTTGAGCGATTCTCCTCCATCTTTTAGCTATAGAACTTGTTGGAGACTTCATATCTCTCAACTCGGGTATTTGCTTGAAATATTAACTTCAATTCCTGGAGCATCTCATATGGTCCATGACGTTCAAAACGTCTTTGAAGTCCCGATTCTAAGCCGTTAAGTATGGTGCACTAAACTATCAAGTAGTCATCATATTGAGCTAGCCAAACGTTCATAACGTTTGCATCTGCTCCTGCAATAGGTGTGTTACCTAGCGGTGCATTAAGGACATAATTCTTACATCAAAGAATGAGGATAAACCTCGGATCACGGATCCAATCCGCATCATTGCTACTAACATCTTTCAACACAATTTTCTCTAGGAACATATCAAAATAAACATATGAAAGCAACAACGCGAGCTATTGATCTATAACATAATTTGCAAAATACTACCAGGACTAAGTTCATGATAAATTTAAGTTCAATTAATCATATTACTAAAGAACTCCACTTAGATAGACATCCCTCTAGTCCTCTAAGTGATTACGTGATCCATATCAACTACACCATGTCCGTTCGTCACATGAGATGGAGTAGTTTCAATGGTGAACATCAATATGTTGATCATATCTACTATATGATTCACGCTCAACCTTTCGGTCTCCGTGTTCCAAGGCCATATCTGTATATGCTAGGCTCGTCAAGTTTAACCTGAGTATTTCGCGTGTGCAACTATTTTGCACCCGTTGTATTTGAACGTAGAGCCTATCACACCCGATCATCACGTGGTGTCTCAGTACGAAGAACTTTCGCAACGGTGCATACTCAGGGAGAACACTTCTTGATAATTAGTGAGAGATCATCTTAAAATGCTACCGTCAATCAAAGCAAGATAAGATGCATAAAGGATAAACATCACATGCAATCAATATAAGTGATATGATATGGCCATCATCATCTTGTGCTTGTGATCTCCATCTTCGAAGCACCGTCGTGATCACCATCGTCACCGGCATGACACCTTGATCTCCATCGTAGCATCGTTGTCGTTTACACCATCTATTGCTTCTACGACTATCGCTACTGCTTAGTGATAAAGTAAAGCAATTACGTATGCGTTGCATTTCATACAATAAAGCGACAACCATATGGCTCTGCCATTGCCGATAACTTCGTTACAAAACATGATCATCTCATACAATAAAATATAGCATCACGTCCCCACCATATCACATCACAACATGCCTGCAAAAACAAGTTAGACGTCCTCTACTTTGTTGTTGCAAATTTTACGTGGCTGCTACGGGCTTAGCAAGAACCGTTCTTACCTACGCATCAAAACCACAACGATAGTTCGTCAAGTTGGTGCTGTTTTAACATTCGCAAGGACCGGGCGTAGCCACACTCGATTCAGCTAAAGTGAGAGAGACAGTCACCCGCCAGCCACCTTTAAGCACGAGTGCTCATAACAGTGAAACCAGTCTCGCGTAAGCGTACGTAATGTCGGTCCGGGCCGCTTCATCTCACAATACCGCCGAACCAAAGTATGACATCTTTGGTAAGCGGTATGACTTGTATCACCCACAACTCACTTGTGTTCTACTCGTGCATATAACATCAACGCATAAAACCTAGGCTCGGATGCCATTTGTTGGGGGCGTAGTAATTTCAAAAAATTCCTACGCACATGCAAGATCATGGTGATGGCATAGCAACGAGAGGGAGAGTGTTCGTCCACGCACCCTCGCAGACCGTAGCGAAGCGTTAGCACAACACGGTTGATGTAGTCGTGCGTCTTCATGATCCGACCGATCCAAGTACCGAACGTCACGGCACCTCCGAGTTCAGCACACGTTCAGCTCGATGACGATCCCGGGCTCCGATCCAAAGAAGCTTCGGGATGAGTTCACAAGACGCAGCAGCATGGTGACGATGATGATGTTCTACCGCGCAGGCTTCACCTAAGCTCATGACGATATGACCGAGGTGGAATATGGTGGAGGGGGCACCGCACACGGCTAAGGAACAATCCGTAGATCAACTTGTGTGTCTATGGGGTGCCCCCCTGCCCCCGTATATAAAGGAGCAAGAGGGGAGGCCGGCCGGCCCAAGGGGGCGCGCCAGGAGGAGGAGTCCTCCTAGTAGGAGTAGGACTCCTCCTTTCCTACTCCTACTAGGAGGGGGAAGGAAAGAGGGGGGGCGCCCCCCTAGTCCAATTCGGACCAGGAGGGAGAGGCGCGCGCCTACCACCGCCTCTCTCTCTTCCCCACTAAGGCCCATAAGGCCCATTACTCTCCGGGGTTCGGTAACCCTCAAGCACTCGATTTTCTCCGAAATCGCCCGTAACACTTCCGGTGTCCAAATATAGTCGTCAATATATCAATCTTTATGTCTCGACCATTTGAGACTCCTCGTCATGTCCGTGATCACATCCGGGACTCCGAACAAACTTCGGTACATCAAAACTTATAAACTCATAATAAAACTGTCATCGTAACGTTAAGCGTGCGGACCCTACGGGTTCGAGAACTATGTAGACATGACCTAGAACCATTCTCGGTCAATAACCAATAGCGAAACCTGGATGCCCATATTGGTTCCTACATATTCTACGAAGATCTCTATCGGTCAAACCGCATAACAACATACGTTGTTCCCTTTGTCATCGGTATGTTACTTGCCCGAGATTTAATCTTGGTATCCAATACCTAGTTCAATCTCGTTACCGGCAAGTCTCTTTACTCGTTACGTAATGCATCATTCCGTAACCAACTCATTGGTCACATTGCTTGCAAGGCTTATAGTGATGTGCATTACCGAGAGGGCCCAGAGATACCTCTCTGACAATCAGAGTGACAAAACCTAATCTCAAAATACGCCAACTCAACATGTACCTTCGGAGACACCTGTAGTACTCCTTTATAATCACCCAGTTACGTTGTGATGTTTCGTAGCACCCAAAGTGTTCCTCCGATAAACGGGAGTTGCATAATCTCATAGCTACAGGAACATGTATAAGTCATGAAGAAAGCAATAGCAATATACTAAACGATCAAGTGCTAAGCTAACGGAATGGGTCAAGTCAATGACATCATTCTCCTAATGATGTGATCCCGTTAATCAAATGACAACTCTTTTGTCCATGGCTAGGAAACATAACCATCTTTGATAAACGAGCTAGTCAAGTAGAGGCATACTAGTGACACTATGTTTGTCTATGTATTCACACATGTATTATGTTTCCGGTTAATACAATTCTAGCATGAATAATAAACATTTATCATGAAATAAGGAAATAAGTAATAACTTTATTATTGCCTCTAGGGCATATTTCCTTCACAACGGAGCTGGGATATTTCTCGAACACGAAGCAGCCATAGCCATCAATGTCACGAATGCCCCAGGCATTGTACTGCATGTGGTTTGATGTAATGGTTTGGTCAATTTGGTACGTGCGAATGAGCATCAAATGACCGCCGTCAGTTGAACGAGTGGTAAACCACCACCCATCAGCTGGTATGATTCCAGTTCCTAGAATCATGAAGGCCAGCGCATTTGCGTCTGCTGCAACAATTCGAATTGGAGACCAAAAGGAGAAAAATAAACAATTATGTTCAGAGTATGTGTGGAATTAATATTATTATAACTGTGACACATATCATAGACAGAGAATTGCAATGCCGTGGTCATAATCATACCCCAAGTTAAAAAAATAAGCCAATGGCTTTCATATTCTAGCAATATGTCATGGTTCAAACATCATGTAACAATGAGAGGAAAACAGCTATGACAGGGCCTACTCATATTCTACCATAGCACTTACTACTGTTCTCATATCAACTCTAAGCAATAACATGTGTTGTTATAAAAATCTTGGAAATGAGAATAACATATAGCAATCATGAGGTTATGTTCATAATATCTATTCTAACAATCATTAGATGCCAATTGTTCTCGTATCAACTCTAACAATAACATGTGTGGTCATAAAAATCTAGGAAATGAGAGGAACATATAGCAATGATGTGGTTATAGACATACTATCTATTATAAATTTGTAACAATGAACAGGCAGTCGTATTCATAAGGTAAAGATGAGACGAGATAGAACAATTACACGATGATAGATTCCACCAGTATAGCCAGCCAATCTGTGCGCCGACCTCGTAAATGATGCCATCATGCACTATAGCATCAGACAGAAATGTTGCCTCAATAGGATTGATGATGAGCCATAACCATGTATTGCGACCGGATTCCAGATAGACTAATCCCATGTTGAACAAGGCAATGAGCTTGTAATCTATGCAGTCTTCTAATGGTGTGGGCACTTCACAGATTACAACTTTCAGCTAACAGAGGTCGAGCCAAAATCTTGACGCGTCTTGTGCGTAGTAGGCAGGAGTGTCCGTCCGGCCGTGAGGCTCGATGGTGGCGGTATCCAATGATGGAAGGGTGATCTCTCGCTGGGTGTAGATATCCATGAGACGCCACGGACTACCGGATTGGTGGATGAGGACGATCCAGTTGGCCTTCATGCCCGCCCGATGGTGGCCGCGCATGAAGGGCATGTGGGCGGTAGTGGTAGCATGTCGAGGGCACCACGGCAACCTCCGTAGGATCGTCAAGTCGGTGTCTGGGCCACCTGCGAGGATCGGGCATCAGCAAGCAGGGTGTCTTGAAAAGAGTCGGCCGGTTCTAGAGGAGTAGAGAGTACAAAGACACCGAGCATGCGGCCAGATGGACGGTGCTGAGTAGGTCCATACGATTACAGATCTGCTCCAAGAGAACATCAGGGAGGGAATTCCAATCATGGCTCTGTGTGTCAGTCAGTTCTGCCATTGGGGTTTTCGGTGCCTGCGAGCCAGCGGGAAGTGGATTCGGGCGGGCGAGCGAAGAAGCTTCTCCTTGTGTGGCCGAGCAGTGAGCGGGGGGATATGGTACGCACAAGCTACCAAGGAAGATGGCGCAGGCGGGCGAGCAGTGAGCGGGGGGAAATGGTGTGTGGCCGACGATGGGGAAGACAGGAGGAAGAAGAAGAGAGGAGGAAGAAGAGTGAAAGACGGGGAAGAAAGTGCATTAACTCAATTCTACTAGTACTACTACCAGGATATACCGTCCTTCGGAGTGTAAATAGTTACACCAATGACATGTGGGTATGCCTCAAGAGGGCCCATATGCCAGTTAATGGAGGAGAGAGGTGCGTAGGCGTATTTGCGGAAGCGTGCTCTACTGGCAAACATGATGGCAGTACTGGGTAAGGCTGATTTAGTAACACCAACACGCTGGTTCAGCTTATTAATTATGTGTCCCATCTGCTGCAGCGTGTATTGTCACTTCACTGCAAAGACTAGTTGAATAGTTCTCTCTAACCGAGATGGGGAATAATGGATCGCGAAGACTTCCTATCTACAGTATCCCTATGCCTCTACGCTCACTTCACTCATTTTGCTCCATACGTAGTCACTTGTTGAAATCTCTAGAAAGACAAATACTCCGTATTTGGGAACAGAGGGAGTCTTTTACTCTGTATTTGGGAACAGAGGGAGTATCACCATATGGAGGGAACAGAGGAAGCTTGACATATGAACATGTCAATGGGAGGGAGTAAAAGCCTCATGCATGCATGCAACATGCAACACTCACACGTACACATGGACGCACGCAATACTCACACACCCATGCGGCACACATCACCCGATGCAACACACACGCTCACACTCAAGTGCCCAACCTACTACCTACGTCCGTGAAGGACTGTACATTTAGTGATTTACACATTGACCGGTGCATAATTAATGCCCAAAAGTAGCAGCCTTATGCATGGATGCGACCATTGAGAGAAGAATATTAAATGAAGGTTGTTGCATGCTGTAATTAAGGATAGACATGTAGCCTATACCTAGAGCACAAGTTGGTGCATTAGTTAATCAATATTGATTTAGATTAAAGGCTAAATGCATTGGAAGTGTAGATGTACACTCTTTGTTTTTTAGCCGATGTACACTCTTTGTTGGAAGACCGAGGGAGTACACGTGCATGCACTCACATACACGGCGAGGGTGGTTTGCACGCAAGGGTTGGACTCCTGTCGCGCCTGCGTATAGTTTTGTTTAACTGATTTCTTTGCTCTGCCAACTAACAGGTGGGACCCAGAAACCAGGTGACCATTTAACCAGTAAACAAAGTGCCACGTCGACTATGTGGCCGGTCTGTAGGGTGCAATACGGTGCTCTATGATGACCTAGTGATCGTATAATCACCGCAAAACTATATATAGTGACCGTAAAGAGTGTATTGTTACATACGTTGACTACCAGTGTATTTTCTCGTTTCAAATTAAGCCATATTAACCGGAAAGGACGCAGTATGGACTAGTACTAGTACTGCTTTAGGTGTCCCGTCAACTCACCGAACGAGGAGAACCTTGCTTACTACGCCTCTCCCTCGCCCACGCGTAAGGAGGCTCGTGCGATGAGGAGAGGGTTTTGACTACATCGCCCTTTCCCTCTCCCTCTCCCTCACCCTCACCCTCACGGTGGACGTGCATCAGTTCAATCAGTGTCAGATTGCCAGAAGCATATTGTACTGTAGTATCATCATTGTTGGACCTTCCAAAGAGGCGAAGAGCCAAGTGTAAGGTTCACACGAGTACGAACTGTTGAACCTCCCGAAGAGGCAAAGATCTAAGCGCAAGGTTTTATAGGAGTTGTTGTCCCAGTAGGAGTATACTACAACTATAGCGAACGATGCTGCTGTATGATGCCGCCACGTCACCTATATTCAAAGCTGTGCCACCTTTCTTTCTCAAAGAGCATGTTGGAGCCCGTGCAACAACCACACAAGTTGCACATGCACATAACACATTTACTAGTAATAAATTCTAAAGGACAAATGCCAGTATGCCACACAAGTTCATCTCCAATTCATGTGATAAATTTGTGCACGACTAGTCTACATATATTCACAGCGCTACCGTTCAATTTACCATACTCCACTTACACGTTATAGATGGGCTACACGTCCTCCTCCAGGTTCCAGTCCCAGGAGTTCTTCATGGATGGGATAATTGATACGTCTCCAACGTATCTACTTTCCCAAACATTTTTGCCCTTGTTTTGGACTCTAACTTGCATGATTTGAATGAAACTAACCCGGACTGATGCTGTTTTCAGCAGAACTGCCATGGTGTTGTTTATTGTGCAGAAAACAAAAGTTCTCGGAATGACCTGAAAATCCACGGAGATAACTTTTGGAAAATATAAAAAATACTGACGAAAAAAATCAAGGCTAGGGGCCCACACCCTGTCCACGAGGGTGGGGGGCGCGCTCTCCCCCCTGTGCGCGCCCCTGTCTCGTGGACCCCCTGATGCTCCACCGACCTCAACTCCAACTCCATATATTCCGTTTCGCAGAGAAAAAAATCAGAGAGAAAGTTTCATCATGTTTTATGATACGAAGCCGCCGCGAAGCCCTAATCTCTCTCGGGAGGGCTGATGTGGAGTCCGTTTGGGGCTCTTGAGAGGGGGATTCGTCGTCGTCATCATCATCAACCATCCTCCATCACCAATTTCATGATGCTCACTGCCGTGCGCGAGTAATTCCATCATAGGCTTGCTGGACGGTGATGGGTTGGATGAGATTTACCATATAATCAAGTTAGTTTTGTTATGGTTTGATCCCTAGTATCCAATATGTTCTTAGATTGATGTTGCTATGACTTTGCTATGCTTAATGCTTGTCACTAGGGCCCGAGTGCCATGATTTCAGATCTGAACTATTGTGTTTTCATGAATATATGTGAGTTCTTGATCCTGCAAGTCTATAGTCACCTATTATGTGTTATGACCCGACAACCCCGAAGTGACAATAATCGGGATACTTCTCGGTCATGACCATAGTTTGAGGAGTTCATGTATTCACTATGTGCTAATGCTTTGTTCCGGTTCTCTATTAAAAGGAGGCCTTAATATCCCTTAGTTCCCACTAGGACCCCACTACCACAGAAGGGTAGGACAAAAGATGTCATGCAAGACTATATTCGGAATACATGCCTACATTACATTGATGAAATGGAGCTAGTTCTGTGTCACCCTATGTTATAGCTATTACATGAGGAATCGCATCCGACATAATTATCCATCACTGATCCAATGCCTACAAGCTTTTCACATACTGTGTTTCGCTTATATACTTTTCCGTTGCTATTGTTACAATTACTACAAAACTATTATCTTTAGTTTTGCCACTGTTACCATTACTATCATACTACTTTGCTACTAAATTCTTTGTTGCAGATACTAAGTTATCCAGGTGTGGTTGAATTGACAACTCAACTTCTAATACTTAAGAACATTCTTTGGCTCCGTTTGTGTCGAATCAATAAATTTGGGTTGAATACTCTCCCCTCGAAAGCAGTTGCGATCCCCTACACTTGTGGGTTATCAAGACTAATTTCTGGCGCTCTTGCCAGGGAGCATAGCTCTATTCTTTGAGTCACTTGGGATTTATATCTACTGATCACTATGAGGAACTTGAAAGACGAAAGAACAAAGATTTTGCCCTCAACTACGAGGGGAGGTAAGGAACTGCCGTCTAGCTTTGCACTAGATTCTCCTTCTGTTATGAGTAAGATTGCGACACCTAAACCTTCTACTGCTATGAATTCTGATATGTCACATGTTATTGATGATGCCACTTCTGCTATGCATGATACTTATGATGAAACTACTTCTGTGCGTGATACTACTTTGCCATTAGGTGAATTTCTTGATGAACAACTTGCTAGGGTTAGAGAGAATGAAATTATTGAAGATGCTATTATTGATGATAGTGATGATGAAAGTTCTCCCCCTGATTATGAATTGCTTGTTGTTCCTGAGGGTTATGTTATGAATGAAGAAGCTGCTAGAGCTATCTTTGCTTGCAAAGATAGATATGATCTTTAGAAGTTATTAGCTAAAAGGAAGCAACAATCTCTTAATGCTAGAATGAAACCTGACCTCGCTTTTGCTACTTCACCTATCTGTGTTTCTGATGAGGATTATGAATTCTCTGTTGATCCTGAAATAATTACTTTGGTTGAATCTGATCCTTTTTATGGCCTTGAATCAGAAACTGTTGTGGCACATCTTACCAAGTTAAATGATATAGCCATATTGTTTACTAATGACGAGAAGTCTCGCTATTATTATATCCTTAAGATATTTCCATTCTCATTAAAGGGTGATGCTAAGACTTGGTTTAATTCCCTTGATCCTGGTTGTGTGCGTAGTCCCCGGGAAATGATTTATTACTTCTCTGCTAAATATTTCCCTCCTCATAAGAAACAAGTTGCCTTGTGAGAAATATATAATTTTGTGCAAATCAAAGAAGAGAGTCTCCCACAAGCTTGGGGGAGGCTTCTCCGTTTACTTAATGCTTTGCCTGATCATCCTCTTAAGAAAAATGAAATACTTGATATCTTTTATAATGGACTAACCAATGCTTCCAAGGACTACTTGGATAGTTGTGCTGGTTGTGTATTCAGGGAGAGAACAGTCGACCAAGCTGAATTACTATTGAATAATATGTTGACTAATGAAAATAATTGGACTCTTCCCGAGCCAATTCCTGAGGCAATCCCTAAACCAATCGAGCCAACTCCTGAGCCTATTCCTAAACCAACTCCGAAGAAGAGGGGTGTTCTATTTCTCAGTCCTGAAGATATGCAAGAGGCAAAGAAATCAATGAAAGAAAAAGATATTAAAGCTGAAGATGTTAAGAATTTACCACCTATTGAAGAAATACATGGTCTTAATATACCGCCTGTTGAGGAAGCACATTGTCTTGATAACCCGACATAGGTAGTAAAGGTAAATTCTCTCTATAGGTATGATAAAGTTGAAATTCCTTCTACTAAATTTCATAGCCCTTGCTTAGATGAATTTGATGACTTTATGGCTAGACAAGAAAGTTTTAATGCTATGTTGGTAGAGAATTAAAGAATAATGCTTTCGAAATAGGTCGCTTGAGTGATTATATGGCTAGAGTTAAAGGTGAACTTAAACTCATTAGCAAATATGCTTCTATGGTTACCACTCAAGTTGAGCAAGTACTTAAAGCTCAAAGTGATTTGCTTGATGAATTAAATAATAAACATGATTTTGCTGTTAGAGTGGCTTCTAGAACTGGTAAAATGACTCAGGAACCTTTGTGTCCTGAAGGCCACCCTAAGAGAATCGAGCAGGATTCTCAGAGAAATAATTTAGAGGCACCTAGTTATTCCAAAAAGAAGAAAAAGAAAAACGATAGGACTTTGCATGCTTCTAGTGAACCTGTTGTAGACACACCTGAGAATCCCAACGATATTTATAATTCTGACGCTGAAACACAATCAGGTGATGAACATGAACCTGGTGATAATGCAAATGATAATGTTCATGTTGATGCTCAACCTAGCAATAATAATGATGTAGAGATTGAACCTGCTGTTGATCTTGATAACCCACAATCAAAGAATCAACGTTATGATAAGAGAGACTTTGTTGCTAGGAAGCACAGTAGAGAAAGAGAACCATGGGTTCAGAAACCCATGCCCTTTCCTCCTAAACCATCCAATACAAAGATGATGAGGATTTTGAGTGCTTTGCTGAAATTATTAAACCTATCTTCTTACGTATGCGCTTAACTGATATGCTTAAATTAAATCCTTATGCTAAATATATGAAGGATATCATTCCAAATAAAAGAAAGATACCGGAAGCTGAAATTTCCACCATGCTTGCTAATTACACTTTTAAGGGTGGAATACCAAAGAAACTTGGAGATCCATGGGTACCAACTATACCATGCTCCATTAAAAGAAATTATGTTAAAACTGCTTTATGTGATCTTGGAGCCGGTGTTAGTGTTATGCCTCTCTCTTTATATCGTAGACTTGAATTGAATAAGTTGACACCTACTAAAATATCTTTGCAAATGGCTCATAAATCAACTGCTATACCTGTCGGTATTTGTGAGGATGTGCCTATTGTGGTTGCAAATGTCACTATCTTAACGGACTTTGTTATTCTTGATATTCGCGAGGACGATAGTATGTCGATTATCCTTGGTAGACCCTTTTTGAATACTGCAGGGGCTGTTATTGATTGCAACAAAGGCAATGTCACTTTTCATTTTAATGGTAATGAGCATATGGTACACTTTCCGAGGAAACAATCTCAAGTTCATAGCATCAATTCTATTGGAAAAGTTCCAACTATCATTATTGGAGGTTTCGAATTTCCTCTTCCTACTGTCAAGAAAAAGTATGATATTCTTATTGTTGGGGATGTTCGTATCCCCGTTGAGGTAACTAAGTGTTATTCAAAATTTCTCCGGTTCCGTGTTATTCGGAATGAGTTTGTTAACAAGACTTGATCAACCTTGTTAGTGGATTCATTTTGATGATCATGAGATGGATGAAACTAGAAGGCACAACCTTCTGTATCCACTTTTGTTATTTAGAAAAATAGAGCAAAAATAGTATTATCTGTTTGTTTTCCAAATTATCTATGCAATAAAAAATATCCCAAAAATAAAAGTGCTCCAAATGCCCTACAAATTTAGTATGATTTTTATGGAATATTTGAGGATTTTAGGCACTGAAAACACTGCAGGAGGGGCAAGCACCTGGCCACAAGGGTGGAGGGCGCGCCCACACCCCCGGGCGCGCCCCCCTATCTCGTGGGCCCCCGGTGGCCCCCCTCCACTTATTCCTGCACCCGCACACTCCATCTTCTTCCCAAAAAAATCCCCATCCAGCTCAAGCACGAGTTCTAGCTCATTTTGCTGCGATTTTCGATCTCCTTGCTCAAAGCACCATTCACAAAACTACTTTGGGAGATTGTTGCTTGAAGAAGAAATATGTCTAGGAGAATGTACCAAGGTGGTTCCTCTACAAACAAAGGACCTAGGCGTGCTATGCGTGAGCAAGACGAAGAACCACCAAGGGATGCCGAAGTGCGAGCTTGTGAGTGGCCATCAGACGAGTTTATGGTCAAAGCAGGCATCCAGGATGAATTTGACGCATATGTGTGTAATGCCGATCTTGAGGATTTCTTACAAGATAAGTGTCCTCAGTACTATCAATTGACTAATTCATTCGTAAGAAGGTTTAAATATAAATCTTCACGTAATTCTCACAGTGTCCTGTTTGATATTTATGATAAATCTTTCACCATGGACTTAGAAGATTTTACATCTGCCTGCAAACTCCCGCAGTGGGGCAATGTTAATGACCCCCACAGATCTGAATATAAAGACTTTCTAGCTAGTATTACTGTGGGAGAATCTAGGGATATAGCACAAGCTACCATAAGGAGCATTCATTTTCCTGCTATACATTATTTTGCTCTCTTCATTGGTAGATGCATTAACGGTAAAGATGAAGCATGTCACATGTGTGTCCCTGATCTTTGTGTCCTCAAGAGTGCTGTGTTAGGTAATAAAGATTACAACTTGGGGGCAATAGTCGCACGTAGGTTGCATAATAATGGCATGTCTGGAGATTTATTTGGAGGGATTTATGCAACCCGTGTTGCTAATTATCTTGGTATAGCCTCACGAGAGGGGGATATGGAGTTGCTTCCTGCTTATTTAGATTATGACACGATGGTCAAACATCGTTTTCTTTTGAGTAACGAACAATTCCTCCAGTATCGACTAATCTTTGACAGACGTAGCGCTGTCCATGTTACTCTCCCTGCTCCTTCCGTTTTTGATTACCAGGCAAAACAAAGATGTGTTGTTACCAGGGAGGAGGCAGCTGAACACGAGGGGAGAGCGGAGGCGGCTCGCCAACATGCCGCAGCTCAAGATGCATTTGCTGCTGCATCTCAGTACGACCCCAGTTATAACTATGGATATCAGCCAGGCTATCCTTGGAATTAGACCAACTTAGGCCAAAAGTCTAAGCTTGGGGGAGTATGTATTTCTCACCGACTTTACATTCATGTTCACACACTATTCTAGTTGTCGGTGCTCATATTCTTTCGTTGTATTATCTATGCTAGTTTAATTTTCTTTTTCTAGCTTTATTCTTGTGTGTTTGATAAACCTTAAGAAAAACCAAAAAAAATTAGTTAGTTTAATTTCCATGCTTGTAGTAGAAATTAAAATGAAAACCCAAAAAGATTTCTCGTTCTTGTTCTTGCTTGTTGGGAGCTTTCCCGTGTAAATAGTTTTAATTTCTTTTCTTTCCTTTGGAGGTCGAGAGTAGAAGACCATATTGAAAATGTTTAGTGGCTCTCATATGCATGATTGTTGATTTAACTTAGAGCCCATATTACTTTATCTTCTCTCTTGAGTTGAATGCTTGCAGATTCCAACTTAGTCCAATGCACGTGCACTATTATTATTATACACATCATTCGGTCGTGCAAGTGACAGGCAATAATGAGGATATATGATGGACTCATTGAGATGAGAAAAGCTGGTATGAATTCGACCTCTCTTGTTTTTGTAAATATGATGAGTTCATCATTCCTGATTCAGCCTATTATGAAGTAAACATATTTGCAATGACATTTAGAGATTATAGTTGCTTGTGCGATGCTTAATTAGCTATGAGTTATAATGGTTTACCTTGGGTGCCAACATGCTATTAAAATGATTGTGATGTGGTATGATGGGATGGTATCCTCCTTTGAATGAATTAAGTGACTCGACTTGGCACATGTTCACGCATGTAGTTGAAACAAATCAACATAGCCTTCACGATATTTATGTTCATGGTAGATTATATCCTACTCATGCTTGTACTTGGTGTAAGTTAATTTTAATGCATGTTCATGACTGTTGTCGCTCTCTCGCTTGGTCGCTTCCCGCTTTTGCTAGCCTTCTCTGCACTAAGCGGAATATCGCTTGTGCATCCAAACTCCATAAACCCCAAAGTTGTTCCATATGAGTCCACCGCACCTTCCTATATGCGGTATCTACCTGTCGTTCCAAGTAAATTTGTATGTGCCAAACTCCAAACCTTCAAATGAAATTCTGTTTTGTATGCTCGAGCAGCTCATGTTTCAACTAGGGTTGTATGTATCTTCCATGCTAGGTGGGTTATTCTCAAGAGGAGTGGACTCCGCTCCTCATTCACGAGAAAATGTCAGTAACCGGGATGCCTAGTCCCATGATCAATAAGATCAAAGCAAATCAATATAATTAAACAAAACTCCCCCAGGGCTGTTGTTAGTTCGAGGCAGTCATTTCAAGCAAGCCATGGATTGATGCTTGTTGGTGGTGGGGAGTATAAACTTTTACCATTCTGTTTGGGAACCGCCTATAATGTATGGAGTATGGAAGATATCGCCATCTCATAGTTGTTGCGTTGACAGTGAAAGTATGCTGCTCAAAATGTTATTCATCCCTATTTTAAAATCGAGCTCTGGCACCTCTGCAAATCCCTGCTTCCCTCTGCGAAGGTCCTATCTATTTACTTTTATGTTGAGTCATCACCTTCTTATTAAAAAGCACCCGCGGGAGAGCACACTGTCATTTGCATTCATTACTATTAGTTTATATTGGGTATGACTTGACTGGATCTCTTTTACCATGAATTACAATGTTTAGTCAGTCCTTGATCTTTAAAGGTGCTCTGCATTTATGTTTTGCGGTCTCAGAAAGGGCTAGCGAGATACCATCTTGTTATATCATATTATGATTGTTTTGAGAAAGTGTTGTCATCCAAGTTTTATTATTATTGCTCGCTAGTTGATTATGCCATTGATATGAGTAAATGTGAGACCTAAGTGTTATTGTGAGTATGGTTAGTTCATAATCTTTGCTGAAAACTTGAATGCTGGCTTTACATATTTACAACAACAAGAGCAAATAGAGTTTGTAAAAGTTTTTCTTTATCACTTTCAGTTTATCAACTGAATTGCTTGAGGACAAGCAAAGGTTTAAGCTTGGGGGAGTTGATACGTCTCGAATGTATCTAATTTTCCAAACATTTTTGCCCTTGTTTTGGACTCTAACTTGCATGATTTGAATGACAGTAACCCGGACTGACGCTGTTTTCAGTAGAACTGCCATGGTGTTGTTTATTGTGCAGAAAACAAAAGTTCTCGGAATGACCTAAAAATCCACTGAGGTAACTTTTGGAAAATATAAAAAATACTGGCGAAAGAATCAAGGCCAGGGGGCCCACACCCTGTCCATGATGGTGGGGGGCGCGCCTCCCCCTCTGGGCGCGCCCCCTGTCTCGTGGGCCCCCTGATGCTCCACCGACCTCAACTCCAACTCCATATATTCCGTTTCGCGGAGAAAAAAATCAGAGAGAAAGTTTCATCGCGTTTTACGATACGGAGCCGCCGCCAAGCCCTAATCTCTCTCGGGAGGGCTGATCTGTAGTCCTTTCGGGGCTCCGGAGAGGGGGATTCGTCGCCGTCGTCATCATCAACTATCCTCCATCACCAATTTAATGATGCTAACCGCCGTGCGTGAGTAATTCCATTGTAGGCTTGCTGGACGGTGATGGGTTGGATGAGATTTACCATGTAATCAAGTTAGTTTTGTGAGGGTTTGATCCCTAGTATCCACTATGTTCTGAGATTGATGTTGCTATGACTTTGCTATGCTTAATGGTTGTCAGTAGGGCCCGAGTGCCATGATTTCAGATCTGAACCTATTATGTTTTCATGAATACATGTGAGTTCTTGATCCTATCTTGCAAGTCTATAGTCACCTATTATGTGTTATGATCAGACAACCCGAAGTGACAATAATCGGGATACTTCTCGGTGATGACCATAGTTTGAGGAGTTCATGTATTCACTACGTGCTAATGCTTTGTTCCGGTTCTCTATTAAAAGGAGGCCTTAATATCTCTTAGTTTCCACAAGGACCCCGCTGCCACGGGAGGGTAGGACAAAAGATGTCATGCAAGTTCTTTGCCATAAGCACATATGACTATATTGGAATACATGCCTACATTACATTGATGAACTGGAGCTAGTTCACCCTATGTTATAGCTATTACATGAGGAATCACATCCGCCATAGTTATCCATCACTGATCCAATGCCTACGAGCTTTTCACATACTATGTTTCGCTTATTTACTTTTCCATTGCTACTATTACAATTACTAAAAAACTATTATCTTTACTTTTGCCACCGTTACCATTACTATCATACTACTTTGCTCCTAAATACTTTGCTGCAGATACTAAGTTATCCAGGTGTGGTTGAATTGACAACTCAACTGCTAATACTTAAGAATATTCTGCAGTTCCCCTTGTGTCGAATCAATAAATTTGGGTTGAATACTCTACCCTCGAAAGCTGTTGCGATCCCCTACACTCGTGGGTTATCAACAATCCATAGCGGTGGTTAACGGGAATCATTGTCGCAGCTTTCTAGTCCGGTTCCACATGATGGAGACTCATCCAAGCTGAAGCGGCATAAATCAGGGATAGCGTGTCCCAGCATGTCGTTCATCCGGCGGTGCGCACCGAAGATACAACCATGCTTCATGAACGGCAGGCCTTCGCTGTCGTGCATGGAAGGTGGCATCCACTTCACAATGGGGTAGCTGTCCCCAATGAAATGTGAGTACTCTCCAAGAGTGTTCCTCTGCACCCACGTAGCATCATGGGGGTCGAACTCGGCGCTGTTCATCTGGTACATGCGGCATCTCAGGTATGGACACATGGTGACGTACATATTCAAGGTCCATGGATAATAATGTTGTGCTCAAATATGGCGGTCAGCAATACTGTGTAGCAAATAGTACTACTCCGGTACAGAGGAAGTAAAATAACTGGCTTATTATATAGAGCCACTCTTGGATACATGGATGAGATAGTAAGACATGGAAAACAAAAATGGTGGCAGCTAGTGGGTTCAAGTCTTCAAGGCCCTAGCTAGCTATACGCGTCCTCCAAGGAAAAAAGTATTCCTACTAGTACTAGTAAGTAGTACAACAATGAAAGAGAAGGCAAGAGGGTTAAAAAAATATAATACTAAATCGAATACCTGGGTAGATGGTGACGGTCCGATCGTGGTAGATTGTGCGACCATGTTGCACATCAGTGGTACCATGGGTAACGACTGCTAAGATAGTTGATCCCAATATGCCAAAGTCGGCTACAAGGTTCCAGGTTAGACCGAATCGGATGCAAATGCACATCCAGGATCGGTGATCTTATTTTGATCGGGGAATGACTGGTCCCTGCAAAATAATGGAGTACCGTTAGGGAAGCAAATGATGGTTTGTGCATTCCGTTTGTAATCTCCCGTACCGTAGGATGGCAAACAGATGAAACAAGTCCCATGGCTTATCACCGCGAAGATGCGGCCTATATGGCGCACGGTGTCTTCGAACGTGTAGGGGTACAAATCTGCCGCGGCCAACATGCACCAGCCTCTGCTGTTACTGCCTCTTGCATTGATGGCAATCCTTATGTCGAACACCGCACTGAAATAGTAATCGTCGTAGACACGTCGCTTTGTCGGCGGGTTCGCAATTGCTATCTTCTTCAATCTCATGTAGGCATCATCATACGTATTCAAGCCCAACCAGTCCGGAAGGCCGATCCCAATGGTGGAGAAGGGGTCTACGGGAATGGCCGCACTGCTGTGGATGTTGTTCAAACTGATGGTGGTATCCGGCCGGAGGTATGCAAGCCAATCTTTGTTGGCACCGACCCAGACCTATATATAAGATGGTGGGTAGCAGAGAAATTACGGGACAGAAATGGAATAACTAAGTACTACATGATCAAACTCCATGACTAGCCTGCTCATCGGAAAAATCTGACTACCTCTCAACGTCGACAACACTAGCGGAGTCAACATGCAACCATGGCCAGGGAGCGGTGGACTGTTCGAAGGATTGTCTCATAGAAGAACCTTCTCCTCGAGGACGCATGGAAGACCAACAAGCATGGCCTTTTCCCAAGCCTGGTTAAGCGTTGTCTTGAAAATGTTGGTGCAGGAAGCACTGAGTCTTGCGGCGGTGAGGACGTCAGAGCGGCTTGTGATTTCTCACAAAGGAATGCTACGTCTTGAGCTTGCGTTGGTTTTCCTTGAAGAGGAAAGGGTGATGCAGCAATAGTAGCATAAGTATTTCCCTCATTTTTTGAGAACCAAGGTATCAATCCAGTAGGATGCTCCTCAAAAGTCCCACGCACCTACACAAACAAACAAAGAACTCGCAACCAACGCAATAAAGGGGTTGTCAATCCCTTCACGGCCACTTGCGAAAGTGAGATCTAATAGAGATAGTCTGATAAGATAAATATATTTTTGGTATTTTAAATATAGATTGGAAAAGTAAAGATGCAAATAAAAGTAGATTTAAAGCTTATATGATAAAAGATAGACCGAGGGCCATAGGTTTCACTAGTGGCTTCTCTCAAGATAGCATAAGTATTACGGTGGGTGAACAAATTACTTTCGAGCAATTAATAGAAAAGCGAATAATTATGATATTATCTAGGGATGATCATGTATATAGGCATCATGTCCGCGACAAGTAGACCGACTCCTGCCTGCATCTACTACTATTACTCCACACATCGACCGCTATCCAAAGATGCATCTAGAGTATTAAGTTCATAAGAATAGAGTAACGATTAAGAAAGATGACATGATGTAGAGGGATAAACTCAAGCAATATGATATAAACCCCATCTTTTTATCCTCGATGGCAACAATACAATACATGCCTTGCAACCCCTGCTGTCACTTGGTAAGGACACTGCAAGATTGAACCCAAATCTAAGCACTTCTCCCATGGAAAGAAAGATAAATCTAGTAGGCCAAACCAAACTGATAATTCGAAGAGACTTCCAAATATAACTCAATCATACATAAAAGAATTCAGAGGAGATTCAAATATTTCTCACAGATAAACTTGATCATAAACCCACAATTCATCGGATCTCGACAAACACACCGCAAAAAGAGTTACATCAAATAGATCTCCACAAGAGAGGGGGACAACATAGTATTGAGATCCAAAAAGAGAGAAGAAGCCATCTAGCTAATAACTATGGACCCGAAGATCTGTGGTAAACTACTCACAACTCATCGTAGGGGCTATGGTGTTGATGTAGAAGCCCTCCGTGGTCGATTCCCTCTCCGGTGGAGCGCCGGCGAAGGCTCCAAGATGGGTTCTCGCGGATATAGAAGGTTACATTGGCGGAAATTATTTTTCGTTGGCTCCCTGGATGTTTTCGGGGTACGTGCGTATATATAGGAGGAAGAAGTAGGTCGGTGGCCGCCCGAAGGGCCCACGAGACAGGGGGGCGCGCCCTGTAGGGGTGGGCGCGCCCTCCACCCTCGTGGCCACCTCGGCTGCTTCTTGGCTTGCACTCCAAGTCCTCTGGATCATGTTAGTTCCAAAAATCACGCTCCCAAAGGTTTCATTCCGTTTGGACTCCGTTTGATATTCCTTTTCTTCGAAATACTGAAATACGCAAAAAAACAGCAATACGGGCTAGGCCTCCGGTTAGTAGGTTAGTCCCAAAAATGATATAAATGTGTAAAATAAAGCCCATAAACATCCAAAAGGGGTAATATAATAGCATGGAACAATCAAAAATTATAGATACGTTGGAGACGTATCAAGCATCCCCAAGCTTAATTCCTGCTCGTCCTCGAGTAGGTAAATGATAAAAATAGAATTTTTGATGTGGAATGCTACCTAGCATGATTCTTAATGTAATTTTCTTTATTGTGGCATGAATGTTCAGATCCAAATAATAATACTTCAAGCATATTAATAAAAGCAATCATGTCTTCTCAAAATAACATGGCTAAAGAAAGTTCATCCCTACAAAATAATATAGTTAGGCTATGCTTCATTTTTGTCACACAAAAATGTTCCCAAATTCTACACCCTCGATGACAAGCCAAGCAATTGTTTCATACTTAAATAATCTCAAACTTTTTCAACTTTCACGCAATACATGAGCATGAGCCATGGATATAGCACTGTGGGTGGAATAGAATATGATAATGGGGATTGTCTGGAGAAGACAAAAAAGGAGAAAGTCTCACATTGACGAGGATAATCAATGGGCTATGGAGATGCCCATCAATTGATGTCAACATGAGGAGTAGGGATTGCCATGCAACGGATGCACTAGAGCTATAAATGAATGAAAGCTCAACAAAAGAAAACTAGTGGGTGTGCATCCAACTTGCTTGCTCACGAAGACCTAGGGCATTTGAGGAAGCCCATCGTAGGAATATACAAGCCAAGTTCTATAATGAAAAATTCCCACTAGTATATGAAAGTGACAACATATGAGACTCTCTATATGAAGAACATGGTGCTACTTTGAAACACAATATATGAGACTCGCTATATGAAGGACATGGTGCTACTTTGAAGCACAAGTGTGGAAAAAGAGATAGTAACGTTGCCTTTTTCTTTTTTCTTTTTCTTTTTTTTTCTTTTTTGGGCCTTTCTTTTTTTGGCCTTTCTTTCTCTTTTCTTTTTGGGGACAATGCTCTAATAATGATGATCATCACACTTTTATTGATTTACAACACATGAATTACAACTCAAAACTAGAACAACATATGACTCTATATGAATGCCTCCGGCGGTGTACCGGGATGGTGCAATGAATCAAGAGTGACATGTATGAAAAATTATGTGTGGTGGCTTTGCCACAAATACGATGTCAACCACATGATCATGCAATGAAAATATGACAAAAGTAATGCGTGTCATGATGATAAACGGAACGGTGGAAAGTTGCATGGCAATATATCTCAGAATGGCTATGGAAATGCCATAATAGGTAGGTATGGTGGCTGTTTTGAGGAAGATATAAGGAGGTTTATGTGTGATAGAGCGTATCATATCATGGGGTTTGGATGCACCGGCGAAGTTTGCACCAATTCTGAACGTGAGAAATGGCAATGCACGGTACCGAAGAGGCTAGCAATGATGGAAAGGTGAAAGTGTGTATAATCCATGGACTCAACATTAGTCAAAAGAACTCATATACTTATTGCAAAAATTTAGAAGTCATGAAAAACCAAGCACTAGGCGCATGCTCCTAGAGGTATTGATTGGTAGGAAAAGACCATCGCTCGTCCCCGACCGCCACTCATAAGAATGCACAATCCAAGGACACTTCATGTTTCAAATTTGTTACACAACTTTAACCATACATGCATGCTACGAGACTTGCTAACTTCAACACAAGCATTCTTTAAATTCATAATCACCCAACTAGCATGACTTTAATATCACTACCTCCATATCTCAAAACAATTACCAAGTATCAAATTGATCATAGCATCCAATTCACTTCCTATGATAGTTTTTATTATACCCAACTTGGATGCCTACCATTCTAGGACCAATTTTATAACCATAGCAAATACCATGCTGTTCTAAGAGACTCTCAAAATAATATAAGTGAAGCACGAGAGACTAGCAATTTCTACAAAATTAAGCCACCGCCGTACTCTAAAAGATATAAGTGAAGCACTAGAGCAAAAAACTATCTAGCTCAAAAGATCTAAGTGAAGCACATAGAGTATTCTAATAAATTCAACCAAGTGGGCTTCTCCCAAAAGGTGTGTACATCAAGGATAATTGTGGAAAACTAAAAATCAAAGACTAATATCATACATGACACTCCAAGCAAAACACATATCATGTGCTGAATAAAAATATAGCTCCAAGTAAAGTTACCAATGAACGAAGACGAAAGAGGGGATGCCTTCCGGGGGCATCCCCAAGCTTAAGCTTTTGGCTATTATTGAATATCTTGGGGTGACTTGGGCATCCCCAAGCTTAGGCTTTTGCCACTCCTTATTCCATAGTCCATCAAATCTTTACCCAAAACTTGAAAACTTCACAACACAAAACTCAACAAGAAATCTCATAAGCTCCGTTAGTGAAAGAAAACAAAACCACCACATAAGGTAATGTAATGAACTCATTCTTTATTTATTTTGGTGTTAAACCTACTGTATTCCAAGTTCTCTATGGTTCATACCACTTAATACTAGCCATAGATGCATCAAAATAAGCAAACAACACACGAAAAACAGAATCTGTCAAAAATAGAACACTCTGTAGCAATATGTAACTAACGCAAACTTCTGTAACTTTAAAAATCCTACCAAAATATGATGTCCTGTGAAATTTGTCTGTTGATCATAAGCAAAAAGAATCAATGCAAAAGCACGTTTCTGTGATTCAACAAAACTAATTTCATGCGTGTAAAGTTTCAGTTTTTTAGCAGAATCAAATTAACTATCACCATAGGTTATCCTATAGGTTCTACTTGGCACAAATACTAATTAAAACATAAAAACACATCTAAACAGAAGGTAGATGCAAAATTTATTACTAAACAGAAACAAAAACAAAAAACACAAATGAAATTGCGTTGCCTCCCAACTAGCGCTATCGTTTAACGCCCCTAGCTAGGCATAAAAGCGAAGATAGATCTAAGTAGTGCCATCTTTGGCACTCAATTCATAAGTAGCCCGCATGATAGATTCATAAGGTAATTTGATTTTCCTTCTTGGAAAGTGCTCCATGCCTTTCCTTAATGGAAATTGGAATCTAATATTCCCTTCCTTCATATCAATAATCGCACCAATAATTCTAAGGAAAGGTCTACCAAGAATAATAGGGCAAGAAAGACTGCAATCTATATCAAGAACGATAAAATCTACGGGTACCAAATTTCTATTTGCAACACAATGAGAACATCATTGATCCTTCCCATTGGCTTTTTAATGGTGGAATCCGCACGGAGCAAATTTAAAGAGCAATCATCAAGATCATGGAAACCTAGAATATCACATAAAGTTTTCGGAATCGTGGAAACACTAGCACCCAAATCACACAAAGCAAAACACTCATGATCTTTAATTTTAATCTTTATAGTAGGTTCCCACTCATCATTAAGTTTTCTAGGTATAGAAACTTCAAACTTAAGTTTTTCATCATAAGATTGCATCAAGGCATCAACAATATGTTTGGTAAAAGCTTTATTTTGACTATAAGCATGAGGAGAATTAACAACGGATTGCAACAAGGAAATACAACCTTCTAAAGAACAATTATCATAATCAAATTCCTTGAAATCCGAGTTATTGGGACGCCTTCTAACTAAAGTTGACTCATCTCCAGTCCCATCATTATTAAGATTCATATTGCAAAACAAAGATCTAATAGGAGACACATCAATAAGTTTAAGATCTTCATCATTATTTTCATGGAAACGAGAAGAACACGCCTTTACAAAGCAATCTTTCTTAGCACGCAGTCTAGCGGTTCTTTCCTTGCACTCATCAATGGAAATTCTCATGGCTTTGAGAGACTCATTGATATCATGCTTAGGAGGAGTGGATCTAAGTTTAAGAGAATCAACATCAAGCGAAAGTCTATCAACGTTCCTAGCCAAATCATCAACTTTGAGCAATTTTTCTTCAAGCAAGGCATTAAAATTCTTTTGAGAAATCATAAATTCTTTCACACTATTCTCAAAATCATAAGGCATCTTATTAAAATTACCATAAGGATTATAGTAGGAATTTCCATAATTATTAGAGGAATTACTAGGGAACGGTCTAGGATTAAAGTTTCCTCTATAAGCATTGTTTCCTGAACTATTCCTACCAACAAAATTCACATCCATAGATTCATTATTATTCTCAATCAAAGTAGACAAAGGCATATCATTGGGATCAAAAGGAGCACTCTTAGTAGCAAATAATTTCATAAGTTCATCCATCTTTCCACTCAAAACATTGATTTCTTCTATAGAATGCACTTTTTTACTAGAAGATCTTTAGGTGTGCCATTGAGAATAATTAGTCATAATATTATCAAGAAGTTTTGTAGCATCTCCTATAGTGATTTCCATAAACGTGCCTCCCGCGGCCGAATCTAAAAGATTTCTAGAAGCAAAGTTCAAACCGGCATAAAAATTTTGTATGATCATCCATAAATTCAAACCATGAGTAGGGCAATTGCGAATCATCAATTTCATTATTTCCCAAGATTGGGCAACATGCTCATGATCAAGTTGTTTAAAATTCATAATATCGTTCCTAAGAGTGATAATCTTAGCGGGAGGAAAATATTTAGAGATAAAAGCATCTTTGCACTTGTTCCAAGAATCAATACTATTTTTAGGCAAAGACGAAAACCAAACTTTAGCACGATCTCTAAGTGAAAACAGAAATAACTTCAGTTTAACAATATCATTATCCGTATATTTCTTCTTTTGCATATCACACAAATCAACAAAGTTGTTTAGATGGGTAGCAGCATCTTCACTAGGAAGGCCGGTGAATTGATCTTTCATAACATGATTCAGCAAAGCAGTATTGATTTCACAAGACTCAACATCATTAAGAGGAGCAATCGGAGTACTAAGGAAATCATTATTATTGGTATTAGAGAAATCACATAATTTGGCATTATCTTGCGCCATGGCAACAAGTAATCCAACACACAAGCAAACAGAAAAAGGCAAGCGAAAAAGAGAGAGGAGAAGATTGGGAAAGAGAGGGCAAATAACACGGCAAGGGTGAAGTGGGGGAGAGGAAAACGAGAGGCGAATGGCAAATAATGTAAATGCGAGGGAGATGAGTTTGTGATGGGTACTTGGTATGTCTTGACTTGAGCGAAGACCTCCCCGGCAACGGCGCCAGAAATCCTTCTTGCTACGTCTAGAGCTTGCGTTGGTTTTCCTTGAATAGGAAAGTGTGATGCAGCAATAGTAGCGTAAGTATTTCCCTTAGTTTTTGAGAACCGAGGTATCAATCCAGTAGGAGGCTCCTCAAAAGTCCCACGCACCTACACAAACAAACAAAGAACTCGCAACCAATGCAATAAAGGGGTTGTCAATCCCTTCACGGCCACTTGCGAAAGTGAGATCTAATAGAGATAGTATGATAAGATAAATATATTTTTGCTATTTTAAAATATAGATTGGCAAAGTAAAGATGCAAATAAAAGTAGATTGAAAGCTTATATGATAAAAGATAGAACCGGGGGCCATAGGTTTCACTAGTGGCTTCTCTCAAGATAGCAAAAGTATTACGGTGGGTGAAAAAATTACTGTTGAGCAATTGATAGAAAAGCGAATAATTATGAGATTATCTAGGCATGATCATGTATATAGGCATCACGTCCGCGACAAGTAGACCGACTCCTGCCCGCATCTACTACTATTACTCCACACATCGACCGCTATCCAGCATGCATCTAGAGTATTAAGTTCATCAGAACAGAGTAACGCATTAAGAAAGATGACATGATGTAGAGGGATAAACTCAAGAAATATGATATAAACCCCATATTTTTATCCTCGATGGCAATAATACAATACGTGCCTTGCAACCCCTACTGTCACTGGGTAGGGACACCGCAAGATTGAACCCAAAGCTAAGCACTTCTCCCATGGCAAGAAAGATCAATGTAGTAGGCCAAACCAAACTGATAATTCGAATAGACTTGCAAAGATAACTCAATCATACATAAAAGAATTCAGAGGAGATTCAAATATTTCTCATAGATAAACTTGATCATAAACCCACAATTCATCGGATCTCGACAAACACACTGCAAAAAGAGTTTACATTGAATAGATCTCCACAAGAGAGGGGGAGAACATGGTATTGAGATCCAAAAAGAGAGAAGAAGCCATCTAGCTAATAACTATGGACCCGAAGGTCTACGGTAAACTACTCACAACTCATCGGAGGGGCTATGGTGTTGATGTAGAAGCCCTCCATGGTCGATTCCCCCTCCGGCGGAGCACCGGCGAAGGCTCCAAGATGGTATCTCGCGGATACAGAAGGTTGCGGCGGTGGAATTTTTTTTCGTTGGCTCCCTGGATGTTTTCGGGGTACGTGGGTATATAATGGAGGAAGAAGTAGGTCGGTGGCTACCCGAGGGGCCCACGAGACAGGGGGCGCGCCCTGTAGTGGTGGGCGCACCCTCCACCCTCGTGGCCGTCTCGACTGCTTCTTGGCTTGCACTCCAAGTCCTCTGGATCACGTTCGTTCAAAAAATCACGCTCCCGAAGGTTTCATTCTATTTGGACTCTGTTTGATATTCCTTTTCTTCGAAATACTGAAATAGGCAAAAAAACAGCAATACGGGCTGGGCCTCCGGTTAGTAGTTAGTCCCAAAAATGATATAAATGTGTAAAATAAAGCCCATAAACATCCAAAAGGGGTAATATAATAGCATGGAACAATAAAAAATTATAGATACGTTGGAGACGTATCAAGGATCGTCGTCCAATGTCTCTCAGCCCCGATGAGGAGAAGAACCGCCTGGTGAATCCATGGGAGCAGCGACGAACTGCCTTCTCTTCGGGGGAGGGGAACTGGCGAGGAGGAGATACGAGCGTAGTAACCGCAGGGCCTTGTCCCTTCCAACTGTAGCTCCTCGGTCGTTCCTTAGTGAAGGGGTGAGGCTATTATTTACTACGTACTCGTACTGTAGCAGTACCAATACTACTTTCTCAAGTGGTAGTGCGATGTACTGTACTTCTAGCATAGTGCACCAGTTTTGAACTCTTGAATCTCAGGGCCAAGGAGCTACAATTGGAAGTGGGGAGTACTACTGTTCTCTAGAACCATCATTGTACTATCAATGTAGAGAAAGTACACCTGCGTAGTGGGTACTCTCGGTGCTCTATTCAAGCGCGTAGGTGGCCTACTCAGCCGCTCCTCTCATGGACACACTAGCAGCCTGTTTATCAGCGACGGTTACTGATACAGCGAGACTAGGCTTTTCGCTTCCATTTGTGTAAGTGTAACGGATCTCGTCGAACTTTGTTAGTAGTTCGTTCTTTATGAATGAGATGAGGCAAAGCTTTTGCCTCCGTTTCAAAAAAAAATCACGTCAAGAGGAATTTCTTTCATAGAGCCGATAATGGAGTGAAGTCCATGCGTGCAACACCACAAGCTACAGAGTAGTAGAGTACTAGTAGCACTTTACGTATAGAGCCATATTGCACAGTTCCCAATGCCGCGCGAGGATTTTTCGGCTCCTCGGGCTTAATTGGGAGGCGCTAGTTTAAATATGCTACTAGCTGATGAGGAAGCTGCAAGCGAGGTGCGGCTCGGGAGAGCACGCGAGCCACGAGATGATGGGAAGGAAAACCCGTTCATGTGGCTAGGCTATCCAGTGCCCTAGATTGTGGTGCCGCACGTCCGTTCGACTTCAAAACTCAAACTACCCATGTACAATATTGGCTTGTAGCGAAGTTACTATTTAAAAAAGGCCGCCATGCATTCGGCCCGGATCGGACCCACAAAACGAGGTATACACTCCCGCGACAACTAATAATACTCGTTGGAGTACAACGCAACCTAGAATCGCCTTTTGTCGCTAGTAGTACATTGTTCCTTACAAGAAACCACTAATAATGCCAAGAAACCACTAATAATGCCAAGAAACTACTACCACTAGCATACGTGGCAGACTTAAGATAAGACTACCTTATCAACCATTGTACATGCCCTTACCAACCAGCCCTACCAAGAAACGACTACTCTACAAAGTGCCATTATAGGCACGTTCAACCCATGTCGCCCCTTAAGTCAACGCCTTGTATTCGGCTGACAAGTTAGGCGTTATGACTTGTGGGACCTACATGTCAGTCTGCACAAAAATGCCTGAGTGACCTCCTACCTCCGGCCCGTCCTCCTAGTCATCCTCGGCCATGGGACGCAGCTACCGCCATCGCGTATATGAGGTCAAAACGGCGGGCGGTCAAGGGGCCCATCTTGCGGCAGCCCGGATGCCAGCTTCGTCCGGCGCTCGCGGCCGCTAGCTAGCCAAGATAGCTCCATCCAGCTGCTTGTCTGCAAGGTTTGCTAGCTAGATTGACACGGCGGCGCGACGTCTTGCTCGCGCACGCCAAGCTAAGGCCAGCCATCTGGCTCGAGCGAAAGCCAGCGCAGCGGCTTGCTCGCTCGTGAGTCACACTTGGGCCAGCTTGTCAACCCTTGCGAAGGCCAGTGCGGCGTCCGGCCCGTCCGGCGGAGCGGCGGCTAACTCGCTCATCACCGGCGCCACCGACGAACACGCATGAGTTGTTTGAAGTAATGTTCAGGATATAATGATTTGAGGGGGAATAACAGGATAGAAGGTCAGATATGGGTCCCTCGTGTCAACGGTCAAACAAAATGTGTTGGTTAAAGCTGCCTTGTCAGCACGGACGTGTGGGCCAACCCTGGCATAAACGGGTTTAAACAAACCTAATCGGCACTAGCTAGTAGTTTTTGGCGTGGATTAAGAAATTTTGGGTATGTTTTTGCTATTTTTTGTACAATAGTTTCTTCCTAGGGCTGGTTGAAAGTGGTAGTTTTTTGTTAAGTAATCTACATATTGTAAGTAGGAGTGAAAGTTAAGCTTTGGAAGCCAATAAGCAAGGCTAGTTACATAGTGCACATGTGTACGTGATTGAAAGTAAATATCAACCATGTGTGACTAATATCTTGATGGAACTCAAAACTATGGAAATACTAGGATTTTTTTTGCATGGTTGGAAATACTAGCAATGTTCATGTGCGTTGCTACAGATCATAATTAGAATAATACTTATTAAAAAACTTGATACAAAACACTCTAATTTTGATATACATATATCACTAGAGATATATTATGTTTCAATCAGCATATATTCCTTTGCCTGTTTTAGTGAGGTGGGGGAGGGATGTTGTTGGTTTTAAGATACTAATTATGGGTTTTTTTGCAAGTTGGTAGAGAAGTGGGATGTTGGTGAGAAAGACAACAACTTACCTCACAGTCGTTAGATGTAGATCTAATGGTCAGAAATGACGGATGGCAGACACACCATCATCACCAACTTCGTCTTATGTTGGAGTACTACCAAGATGTCTGTGCATTGCACGGAACATTAAGATGCATTTTTTTATAAAACACTTGTTGTGATTGACCCATGCGGGAGTAATCCCATGTGCAAAAACTATTGATATCTTGAGAAATAGGAGATAAGGTCGCGAGGAGTGGGGTGTGGTGGTGATTGGTGGTCGGACTGAGCAGAGGCATGGGGATGGACGACGCCAGCAGCGGCTGAGGGAGTCCTGGATTAGGGGGTATCCGGACAGCCGGACTGTGTACATCATCCAGACTATTGAAGCGTGAAGATACAAGACTCAAGACTTCGGCCCGTGTCCGGATGGGACTCTCCTTTGCGTGGAAGACAAGCTTGGCGATCCGGATATTGTGTTTCCTTCCTTGTAACCGACTCCATGTAAACTCTAGCCCTCTCCAGTGTCTATATAAACCGGAGAGGTTGGTCCTTAGAAGGCCGATCACGATCACAATCATACCATCATAGGCTAGCTCTTAGGGTTTAGCCTCTACGATCTCGTGGTAGATCTACTCTTGTACTACTCATACCTTCAATATTAATCAAGAAGGAAGTAGGGTTTTACCTCCATCAAGAGGGCCCGAACCTGGGTAAACATTGTGTCCCTTGCTTCCTGTTACCATCAGCCTAGACGCACAGACCGGGACCCCCTACCCGAGACCGCCGGTTTTGATACCGACATTGGTGCTTTCATTGAGAGTTCCTCCGTGTCGCCGCTACCGGGCTTGATGGCGCCTTCAATCGTCAACAACACGGTCCATGGGGAGACTTTTCTCCCTGGACAGATCTTCGTGTTCGGCGGCTTCGCACTGCGGGCCAATTTGCTTGGCCATCTGGAGCAGATCGATAGCTACGCCCCCAGCCACCAGGTCAGGTTCGGAAACTTGATCTACACAACTAATATTCGCGGAGACTTGATCTTCGACGGATTTGGGCCTGCGCCAGGAGCACCGAACAGTGATGACGGGTATGGCTTAAACCTGCTGTCGGACAAAGCTCCAGATATCACCCCTACTGTAGCCCCGGATCTTAGTCCAGAGCAAGTTGTGTTGCCTAAGGACGGAGGGGTGGACCTCACCCTGCAGGCCGCACACTCATCGGCGTTGGAGCCGAACACAGGTCTCACCTCTGTGGAGGCCTGTAACCCCGGGCCCCCGGACTCGTATCCGGTTGTTGGCTCCGGTCCGCACACCCTCGAGCCAGCCGAGTCAGGCTGGGCTCCGGTAATGGAGTTTACCGCTGCGGACATCTTCCTGCACTCTCCCTTTGGCGACATGCTAAACTCATTAAAGTCTCCCTCTTTGTCAGGAGGCTCTGGGCCGAACTATGTCCGGCTTGAATGGGAAGCATGCGACGAAGGAACTCGCTGCCCACCCACCACCCACTTCATTGCCACGGTCGATGATTTATCCGACGTGCTTGACTTCGACTCCGAAGACATCGACGGTATGGACGACGATGCAGGAGAATTACAGGAGCCACCGCTCACAGGACGGTGGACGGCCACCTCCTCATACGATATATAGATGGTGGACACTGCAAAGGAAACCAATGGTAACGAGGCAATGGAGGATAACCCCTCAGGGAGAAAAGCAAAGCATGGGCGTCGTCGGCGCCGCTCCAAGCCCCGCCACAACAATACCGGCCACGGAGATGAAAGCAATCCGGATGGCGCCGAAGAGGAGTACAACCCTAACCAGCCCGCCTTCGAGCAGGCCAAACAGGAAGATGAGGAGGTCAGCCAGACGAACAGGCGACCGACGGATATCCGGAGGAGGACAACTATATGCCCCCCTCCAAAGACGAGATTAGCCTCGGCGACGACAAGTTCGGCGTGCCTGAGGATCTCGTGGAGCAGGAGCACTTCAAGCGTCGGCTTATTGCCACTGTGAGGAGCCTGAAGAGGAAGCGACAACAACTCCAGGCTGATCAAGACCTGCTCACAGATAGATGGACTGAAGTCCTGGCAGCCGAGGAATACGGACTCGAGCACCAAACGGCTGACCAGCCACCCCGTGGCCGGGATAAAACGGGATATCAGCCTGAATACTAGCCCGCACCCCCATGCCAATACACTACGGCCCGGGGCAACAGGCAAGACCTGCAGGATATTCTAGAAAACAAAGCAGGACAGCCAAGATCGATCTGCAGATCGCGGGGGCGCGCCCCAGCGCGCGACGATGACCGTCATGCCAGATACATCATCAACAAGTCCGGTCGGGCCGAACATAGCAACCCAGACCAATTCGAACTGTGTAGCCACATAGCCCGGCAGAGGCGCCGCACACCCCCTCCGCTTCACTGATGAAGTGATGGATCATGAATTCCCAGTAAGGGTTCAAACCCGTAAACATCGAATCATATGATGGCACAACAGACCCCGCCGTATGGATTGAAGATTTCCTTCTCCACATTCACATGGCCCGCGGAGATGATCTACACGCCATCAAGTACCTTCCCCTTAAGCTCAAAGGACCAGCCCGGCATTGGCTAAACAGCCTGCCAAAGAAATTCCATTGGCGTTGTGAAAACACGGAATACGATTCCTCGACAACTTCCGGGGCACATATGTGCAACCACCGGACGCCGATGACCGAGCCACATTACTCAACAGCCCAAGAGTCACCAGAAATTTCGACTCGGTTCCTAACTAAAAGAACCAAATAGTCGACTGTCCGGACGCTGAAGCCCTGGCGGCTTTTAAGCATAATATCCGTGACGAGTGACTTGCTCGACACCTCGGCCAGGAAAAACCCAAGTCCATGGCAGCTTTCACAACGCTAATGACCCGCTTTTGTGCGGGCGAGGACAGCTGGTTGGCTCGCAGCGGCACCACGCCACAGTCCGGCACTTCGGATGTCCACGACAATAACGACAAGCCACGACGCAACAGACATAAGCGACGGAACAATGGCGACAACAATGAAGACACGACAGTAAACACCGGATTCAGCGGATCCAAATCCGGTCAGCGGAAGAAGCCGTTCAAAAGAAACAATCAGGGACCGTCTAGTCTGAAACGTATACTGGAACGCTCGTGCCAAATTCATGGCACCCCGGACAAGCCAGCCAACCACACCAACAGAGACTGCTGGGTATTCAAACAGGCCGGCAAAATAAACACCGAAAACAAGGACAAGGGGCCGCACAGTGACGATGACGAAGAGCCCCGGCGTCCAAACACGGGGGGACAGAAGAAATCCCCCCCCCCTCAGGTGAAAACGGTCAACATGATCTACGCCACTCACATACCCAAGCGGGAACGGAAGCGGGCACTACGGGACGTCTATGCGATGGAGCCAGTCGCCCCCAAGTTCAACCCATGGTCAGCTTGTCCGATCACCATTGATCGTAGGGATGCTCCTACTAGCATCCGTCACGGCGGCTCAGCCGCATTGGTCTTAGACCCAATCATCGACGGATTTCACCTCACGCGAGTCCTTATGGACGACGGCAGTAGCCTGAACCTACTTTATCAGGACACAGTGCGCAAAATGGGCATCGACCCTTCAAGGATCAAGCCCACCAAAACCACCTTTAAAGGCGTGATTCCTGGAGTAGAGGCCCGTTGCACGGGCTCTATAACATTGGAAGTGGTCTTCGGATCTCCGGATAACTTCCGAAGCGAAGAGTTAATCTTTGATATCGTCCCTTTCCGCAGTGGTTACCACGCACTGCTCGGATGAACCGCATTTGCTATATTCAATGCGGTACCACACTACGCATACCTCAAGCTCAAGATGCCAGGACCACGCGGGGTCATCACAGTCAACGGGAACATGGACCGCTCTCTCCTTATATAAGAGCATACTGCAGCCCTTGCGGCAGAAGTACAATGCAGCCTCCTCCGGTAAACCACCAATCTGGCGACGACAACCTCAAGCATCGTCAAGCGAGTCCGGAGCACCCCGCAGCAGGATCATCAGGCACGCCAAGAGCGCGATTAGCAGCCCGGCCTCCGCTCAAGCCCCACTAAAGCATCATTCGTGCCATACGTACACAATTACGCACTCAAAATACCATGGGCACAGGCGGAGGCGCAGCAGGGACTCAGTCAAACAGTGCGGTATCACCGCAGCATACCTTCATAAATCTCCCTTTTTATTTTTTCAGGACATTGCTTTAGGGCATCCCCTGTAGAAGAGCCGAATTGTCGGACTTATACAAGGGAGAAAACCAAGGAGGCAACAGGCTTCGCGCACAAAAGGAAATACCCAGGCGGAATCTATTTACGATCGTTATACCTGTTTTATCTATCTGTACGCGGCCTGCCCGTGGATAGGACATGTCAAATAGTCATATTTATCTCTGCTTAATGCATTCATTGTAAACATACGCTTAAACGTATTATTCATCAATGGGAGATCATATACAGCGTCAGCTTATTATTCTTATTTGAGCATTTTTCTCACAAATGTTTATTTGATATTGCATCCGTACACCTTGGTATGTTCTGTTTGCCAGGGGCTCCTTATGGCGCCCCATAATACGGCAAGACAAGTCTGAACACTTTCAACAGTGCGGCACCCCGAACTTATAGCACTATATGCATCAGCTCCGAATCATGTCTTGGGTCTACAGTTGGGTTAGCCCGGCTCCCTTGTGTTGGTACCTTACGTTCCGTTTTATCAGCTAAGGTAGCACAGGGAGAACTACTACGATTGTGTCCCGGTTCTCCTGGACGAGCACCTCAGTAGAGAAAGCCGAAAACTGACCGGCATGATGTGGCGAGAACTGGTCGCTGTTCGAGAGGTCCTAAAAGCCTTAAAGATTGCTTTAGGCAATAAATCGGCTTCGTCTGATCTAGGCGTATATAGCGCCCCAATTCAGCCTTCCGGATTCTAGGGGCTTCGTCAAAATTTAAAATTGTAGACTTCTATGGCTAAGTGAAAGTTATAAAGTCAAGATAGTCCGATTGCCTTGTTCGCTGCGGACACCTCCTTAAGGGACCAAACATTTGGATAAAGAGTGTCCGGTTTTCCACGAACACCCCAAGACTAGTTATGTGGGGGCGGAAGCCGACGGTAGCCTACTTTCGAATTTTATAAACAATGCATACGAAGGTAATATTTTAAATAATAAAAGCGCTACATAGCGCAAGTAACTTCGTCTTTAAATTACAAACATGACAGAAGCGAGTTCAT
Organism: Aegilops speltoides; assembly: GCA_021437245.1. Classification (NCBI taxonomy): domain Eukaryota; kingdom Viridiplantae; phylum Streptophyta; class Magnoliopsida; order Poales; family Poaceae; genus Aegilops; species Aegilops speltoides. The sequence continues at coordinate 335,283,915 of CM038147.1, read as the reverse complement.
TCTAAAATGGTGTCCTTGGTACATTCATCGGCCACGAGACGAGCACCCTTCATAACACCATCATAGTACATCTCGGGATGGCGATGCGCCTTGCCCTCTGGCGGCCCGTCCTTCACCAGCATCTCCGCATCCAGCTTGCCCCAATGCACCTTCGCGCGGGCAAAGGCCCGGCGGGCACCCTCAATGCAAACGGATCGCTTGATCATTTCAAGCCGCGGACAGGCATTCACCATCCGCTTGATAAGGCTGAAGTAGCTAGTGGGCAGGAGCTCACCAGGCCACAGCCGGACTATGAAATCTTTCATAGCCACTTCGGCCGCCCTGTGGAGTTCGACCAACTGCTACAGTTGGTCACTCAGAGGCATTGGGTGTTCAGCCCCAGCATACTGGGACCAAAACAGCTTCTCCGTCGAGCTCCCCTCCTGGGCACGGTAGAACTCCGCGGCATCTGATAAGCTGCATGGCAGATCTGCGAATGCCCCTGGAGAGCTCCGAATTCGGGTAAGTAAAAGAAACACCTCCTCCACATGTTTGTTTGCTTTGCATAAAGAATTTCTTACCCGCCGCTATCTTTTTGGCCACGATTTCTCCGGCCAGACAAAGCTCCTCCCGCGCATCCTTACTTTCAGACCGCGTCTGCTTGGCCGTATCACGTGCCTTCTTCAGGTCAGCCAAGTTCACCTGATTCTCCTTCTCAAGGAGCTCATACCGGCTGGCGACATTTTTCAGTTCCACAGCCATTTCGGCTATTTTGTCTTCGCTTCGGCGATGAGCAGCCTGTTCGGCTCTCAACTCTTCGGCCGCCTTTAGGCAGCCGCATTGCTAGCCCGAGCTTGTTCCTTGGCCTGGGCAAGTTCCGCCCTCATGGCTTCCACGGCAGCGACACCATCTGCAGTCCACACATATCACATCAATATTATACTCATTTCAATTTTTCCTGTAAATAACAAGGAAAGCAGAGCATATACCTTGTGACTCGTTAAGCCGCTCATTCACAAGCGTGATGTCGGCATCAATAACTCCAATCTGCCTCCTTAGTTCGGAAACCTCAACGGACTGGTCAGCTGCCGGATCCTTAGACACCTGCGCATAAGCACAGCGCGATCATTACTTCAAAATATGATCCTCAGTTTGCTGCCTAGGGCTGGCAACCAGAGTCTCAGGGGCTACTATCCATATGGAGCACACCTAGCGCGTGCGTCACTGTCAAAATAGTATGTATTTTTTATTACATACTTCAAAGCCTCTGAGCAGGCTCGTAAATGCTTCATTCAAACCGCTTGTGGCGGATGAAATCTTCTTGAGCAAAGTGCTCATTAATGAGCGGTGCTCCTCCGAGAGAGCAGCTCGCTCCAGAAGGACCGTCAATATATCCGGCCGGACACCAAACTGTGCCGGACCCTTCTCATCGCCCCCCGTGGGAGCCGAACGCTCCAGGCTCAGGGCGGCTGAAGGATTAGCTTTTGGCTTTGGCGGATCCGGACTCCTCCATGACGACACCTCGGGGTCGCCCACCTCATGAAGTGCAGAGGTTGGTGGGGTCTCACTCTCCATCATCTCCGGAGGGAGATCCCCCGAAGACGAACTCTGTCGAGAAGGGCTGCTAGCCGGACTGCAAAGAATGGATCCTGGTTATTGTTCACGGAGAAAAGCGGTACCTTCGAATTTACGATTAACTTACAGCTCGGTTGAGGGCTGGCCCATTGGCGGGCATGACGCGGTGAGGGCGCCCTTCGGGGCAGGGGCCCCTGGTGACACTTTCTTCCCATATTTGAGCACCTCCATCTCCAAGTCTTCGGAGACGGCCCTTTTCTTCCCGCGCGGGGAGGAGGCCTTAGACTCCCCTCCCCGATTATCCTCCTTTGGGGAGGTAGCAATTCCCCTGGTTTGGATGTGCAGTGTGTGAAGTTCGGCTTCTCTGTTCTTCCCTTCGTCTTTCCCTGCGGGCATTTTGCTAAGCACCCGACCAAGCATCTTGGCTATGGTAGGACTAGGCGAGCCTTTGGGAAGTGGCACAGGACACCTGATTCTCTCCTCCTTGTTGAGCCATTCCTGGCCACGGAGGATTTTCAGAATAATAATTATGATAAATATAAACGAAGTGTTTGGTTTCGGGGTTACTTACTTGGGTGTCTGGGTGATTACAGCTTAGGCCCGCATCCTCGATGGTGTCCGGACACTTTACTTGTGGTCCGAAGAATAATTTACACAACCCTTCGAGCGTTAGGCCGAAGAAGTGCAGAATAGTCCGCGGACCCTCTGGATTGAATTCCCACATCTGGAGAGGCCGGCGTTTGCACGGCAACATCCGTCGGATCAGCATTACCTGAATTATGCTGACAAGGTTAATGTCCCTCTCAAGAATCTCCCGGATACGGCTCTGCAGTGTTGGTACATCACTAGCAGACCCCCAATCCCGTCCTACATTGGTCCATGACACCAGTTGTGATGGAGGGCCCGAACGGAAGTCGTTGGCAGCCACCCACTTTGTGCCTCTGGGAGCCGTGACGTAAAACCACCTCTGCAGCCATAAATCGGATACCTTTGGGAAAGAACCCTCCGGCCATGGGGCATCGGCGTTCTTGCTTATTACGGCACCTCCGCACTCCGCATGTCGCTCCTCAATCATCTTCAGCTTCACACTGAAGGTCTTGAGCCATAAGCCGAAGTGTGGGGTGACGTGGAGAAAAGCCTCGCACACAATGATGAACGACGAGATATGGAGGATAGCATCCGAAACTAGATCGTGAAAATCTAACCCGTAATAGAACATGAGCCCCCTCACAAAGGGATCAAGAGTGAGGCCCATGTCGCGGAGGAAGTGAGAAACAAATACGACGCTCTCATTAGGCTCGGGAGTAGGGATGACCTGCCCTGGAGCAGGAAGCCTGTGCTGGAAGTCGGCAGTCAGATATCCAATCTCCCTAAGCCTCGCAATGTCCTCCTCTTTGACCGAGGAGGCCACCCACCGGCTTGAGGGTTGGATCCGGACATATTGGAAGATCTGGGGTGTTTGAGTTTGGGTCTCGGGTGTTAGAACTCGAGATGCGAAAAGGCGCAAGAGTGGTGGAAAAGAGGTATAGGCCTCGACCCCTTTATAAAGGGGGTGAATATCAAGCGTCCTCGGCGTGACCGCTTGGGACTTATCTAAAAACACGGAGTCATACCAACAGTCATCGTGGGGTTGTGCACACCCATATCGATGGAAGATCCCGCGATAAGGGGGACACAATCTCTGCTTTGGCAGGGCGTGCCAATAAAACCGCCTTGCAATGCGTACAGAAGTGGGCTAAGAAAAACTGGTTCGTGTTGGGTCGGGCCACGATGCAGGGGCACGACGTACAAAAATTGCCAGCAGATCAGATTTATGCTATGCTCTCTACGGCGGTATGTGAAGATCATCTTGCAGATCTGGACACGGTTCAGGTGTTCGATGATTACTATTCGGAGATGGAACCCGCCTTGCAATGCCAAAGACAAGACTACACGCCGGACTCATCATCATTGAAGCCTAGTTCAGGGGCTACTGAGGGAGTCCTGGATTAGGGGGTATCCAGACAGCCGGACTGTATACTTTGTCCGGACTATTGGAGCGTGAAGATACAAGACTCAAGACTTCGTCCCGTGTCTGGGTGGGACTCTCCTTTGTGTGGAAGACAAGCTTGGCGATCTGGATATTATATTTCCTTCTTTGTAACCGACTCCATGTAAACCCTAGCCCTCTCTGATGTCTGTATAAACTAGAGAGTCTAGTCCTTAGAGACAGAATCATAATCATCATAGGCTAGCTTCTAGGGTTTAGCCTCTACGATCTCATGGTAGATCAACTCTTGTACTACTCATATCATCAATATTAATCAAGCAGGAAGTAGGGTTTTACCTCCATCGAGAGGGCCCGAACCTGGGTAAACATTGTGTCCCTTGCCTCCTGTTACCATCAGCCTTAGACGCATAGATCGGGACCCCCTACCCGAGATCCGCCGGTTTTGACACCGACACTCGTCCACCACAGTGTAGGCCCTTCACTGACTATCTGACTCCCTTGTCCACCCCATTGCTGGCCCTTCATAAGGGCCCTCGTCCACCACAACAGATCCGCATCACCGAAAGCACTGTACACCGCGCCCGCCGAAGCCTTCGTCCACTGCACCGGACCCGCACCACGGACGCCATATTCAACTCCATCGGCCCTACTTTACCAACACCGCAGCCTCATCAGGTTATTTCGATTTGTACTCCTTCAGTTTTTCTCTTATTTATCGTGCAACTGTTCAGTTACCACAGATGAGCTTTCTTGTATGTCGACAGGCGCCGCAACTGAAGCGCCGGAGCCGCTTCAGCGACGGGGACAGCCGACCCAAACTCAACCGCAACATGAGAACCATCGACGATCCTTAGCTATCAAGTATGACAACGATACCCATACGCTGCCGAGAATCACGTACTATTATCCAACGGCCGGCGCCTATGTTTACTTTCTTAGCATAAGCACCGCACTGTTGAATTTCTTCACGGCATCATTCAATTTTTCATGAGACGAGTTATTCTGCTTGCACCTGTAGGGCCATTCTTCTGGCAGTGAACATGTTACATGTGCTAAATTACATACCATTGCACATATAGTTAATATGCTTTAGTTTTATCCTAAGTATTGCGGTACTTCCTACATATCACTGCCTACTATTTTACTTCTTGCATGCTATATTTATGATAATGGTGTTGTACTGATGCCACATGTTGGTTCCATCAGACTGTTTCATGTTCTCTATGCTTAATTACACATCAGCAAACTAGCATGTGGTTCCGCTGCTTTTTGTTCGTTTTACCCTGCATTTGCTGATGCTAGAGCCCATAATAGCTTGTGGCTCCACACGGAAGTTTCTAGCATGAATAATCTTATGATCCCTTTGAGCCTGGGTGGCGAACCGTAGGATGATCACACGGGTACTTTGGGATATCCTAGGACAACACTGGATTCTCCAGGTGCCCGCGACCAATCCACCCAGATGTGTATTTAAGTAGCCACCTTAAGTTAACCATTAATTAACAACTCTCACATCTGTAATGAATACACTCAACCAATCCACGTCTACGAGCATAGCATAGCAATCCTGAGCATAACGTAGTAGTAACTCCCAAGGGTTTGATAATAAAAGGGCAATAGGTTCTACCTCATCATCTACTTCCCAAACCCACATGTTAAACAGATCCTAACCATGAAATGTTTGAGGATTGGAACTAATGCATAAAAATTCGGTAATAAAGGGATATGATCAAAGTGTTACTTGCCTTGTTGACGATCTGCAAACCCTAGAGACTCGTAGTAGCGCGCTTCACACTCCGGGAATTCTATCACAAACAAACAATAGCATACATAAGCACTCAAGCATAGATGCACGGGTAAAACTCAAATAAGAAGATCCAAACAGAAAGTTCAACTGAAGAGATTCGATTTGCAAAAAGGATCAACTCAAATGGAGCAACGAAACTCAAGATATGAACGAAACAAGATCATTTACTAATATGGACTAGAGTCAAATTTTACAGTACCAAAATCATGTTCAAGTTGGTTAACTAGAAAAAGGGCTTCGAGACGAAGATTTAGGCGCTGGTTTCATCTAATTTGGATAAATGAGTAAAAAATTATACTAGACCGAAGATCAGGGCAGAAATCGCGATCAAAATAATCGCAGATAAAACCTTGAAAAAATAAAATGAGACGAACAGACTAACGAACGAACATTCGCTGTCTGAACCTAACGGCGAACAACGTTCGTTAAAATGAATGAACGGACGAACGTCCGCTCAATAAATAAACCGACGAAAAACCGAACGAATCTAAATAAAAGAAAAAAACGGATCTAGGGTTTTCTAAAAAACCCGACGGTTTTTACCTAAACCGAAAAAAGGCGGGCGACTCCGGCTCTCAATGGAACTCCGCGAGGCGGGCACGGTCGGCGGCGTTCGGCGGCAATGGCGGCGCAAGCGGCGAGGGAGGCGGCGGGCGGCAGCAGCAATGCATGGCGGTGGCGGCGCTAGGCGGTGACAGCGGTGGCTCCGGTGGTGGGGTGCGGTGGCGGGGCGATGTGGGGCTTTGGGGCGGCGGTGGCGCTATTTATTGGGGGTGGGGGTGGCGCGTGGCTTGGGGAAGGGGCCGGCCCGGGGAGAGTCCGGCTCGAACTCTCCTCGGCGTCCGTGCGCGCCACGGCGGCGAGGAGAGGCGGCGGCGCGTGGTGTGGGCTGGCTGGGCTCCGGCTCAGTCGGTCTGGGAAGGAAATTGTTTTTTAATAGTTCTGCCGAAACAGAAAAATCCTAATAAAATATAAAAAAACTAAAAATGCGAAAAACAATTTTCACCGTCTAAATAAAATATTTAGAAGAAAGTGAACCTTTTTCTGGCCAAAAAATGTAATTTTGAAAAATGCATATTTTTCTAATTCAATTAAAATAGCAATAAAATCCAAATAAAATCATTTTATTTGATTTTAACATTTTTCCTCCAATATTTCTTTTATTTTGGAGAAGTCGTTTTATCTCCTCTCTTTTATTTTTATTTTGGAATTATTTTTGGGGAGAAAATGATTAAAACCAAAATGATCCTCTTTTCAATATTTGAGAAAATTCAAACATGAAAAAGAATGAAATCCCCAACTCTCTCCGTGGGATCTTGAGTTGCTTAGAATATCTAGGATCAAACCAAAATGCAATTAAAATATGATATGCATATGATGACCTATGTATAACATTCCAAATTGAAATTTTGGGATGTTACAAACCTACCCCCCTTAAGATGAATCTCGCCCTCGAGATTCGGGTTGGCTAGAAAATAGGTGTGGGTGGTCCTTCCGTAGGTCTTCCTCTCGTTCCCAGGTGGCTTCATCCTCGGTATGGTGGCTCCATTGAACTATGCAAACCTTGATAACCTTTCTGTGTGTGACTCGGCTGGCAAACTCGAGAATCTTCACTGGTTTTTCCTCATAAATCAAGTCACTATACAGTTGAATCGCTTCCAGTGGCACTGGATCTCTCAGAGGAATATGGGCCATCTCTGCGTTGCATTTCTTCAATTGGGAAACGTGAAACACATCGTGAACTCCTGACAATCCTTCTGGCAATTCCATCTTGTAAGCAACTTCTCCCATACGTTCCAAAACTTTGTATGGTCCCACAAAACATGGTGCTAACTTTCCCTTAACTCCAAATCATTTAACACCTTGAAGCGGGGACACACGAAGGTATACTCTGTCTCCGACTTCGTAAACTATCTCCTTGCATTTAGAATCCGCATAACTCCTCTGCCTAGACTGGGCTACCTTGAGTCCCTCACGAATCAACTTGACCTTATCTTTAGACTCTTTAATCAAATCTGGTCCAAACAACTCAGGATCTCCAACTTCATCCCACAATAGCAGTGTAACATCCCAAATTTCCAATTTGGCATGTTATACATAGATCATACATGCATATCATATTTTATTGCTTTTCGTTTGCAATCCTCGAGATCCTAAGCAACTCAAGGACCTTCGGAGAGAGTTGGGGATTTTCTAATTTTCATATTTGAATTTTTTATCAAATAGTGAAGACGAGGATTTGATTTTAATTATTTTCTCTCCAGAAAATATTTCATTTTAAAATAATAAATGAGTGTAGATAATATGACTTCTCCAAAATAATTGAAATATCGGAGGAAAAATGTTAAAATCATTTTTGGATTTTATTTGAGTTTATTCGGGATTTTTAATTGCCCTAGAAAAATGTTGCATGTTTTAAAAATTGCATTTTAGGGGCCAAGAAAAGTTCATCTTGTTCTAAAGATTTTATTTAGACGGAGAAAACTTGTTTTGGAATTTTAGATTTTATTTATTTTTCTAGGAATTTTTCTTTCATGGAATGATTTAAAAAAACCTCGCGACCGGGGGCAAGGCCCACCACCACCACCGCCTCCTCCATGTGGCCGCCGCTGCTTACGCACGCCGAGGAGTCCGAGCGGACTCCACCCGGCGCCTTTCCCAAGCCGCCCGCCCGCCCCTATATATGTCGCCGCCCGCCACCACATCACCACCACCACCACCCGCCACATCGCCGCCGTCGTAGCCTGCCCGAGCCACGATCCGCCGCCGAGAAACCGCCGCCGCCCAGCGCCGCCGCCGCCTCCCGCCGCCACCCAGCCACCCGAGCCCGCCGCCCCTCGCCGGACCACGGGAGCCGCCAGTTCACCGGACGAGCCTCGCCGAGGTAGCCGACCCATGCGGTTTTTTTTCAGAAAACCCTTCGGGTTTTTTTTAAAACCCTAGTTCGTTTTTTTAGATCGGTTTATTTACTTAGCGAAGGTTCGTTCGTCCGTTCTTCCTAACGAACGTGTTCAAACTTTAGTTTTTGCTAACGAACGCTCGTTCGTTTAGCCGTTCGTCGTTTTTCTTTTTATCAGATTTATTCCGTGATTATTCCGATCGCGATTTCTGATTCGATATTCTAACCTGTTTATCTTTTCGCTCGTTTATCGGAATCAGGCGATTCAAGCGCCTGGAGTTTCATCTCGAAACTCTCTTTCCGAATAATCTACTCAAATAAGATTTTTCTTCCGTAAAATTTGACTTAGATCCAGATTAGTAAAATGAAGTTGTTTCTTTTGCCGTTTGAGTTTCGTTGCTTCGTTTGATTTGATTCTTTTTGCAAACCGGAGTTCTTAAGTTGAACTCTCCGGTCAAACTCTTTTATTTGGAGTGCTACTTGTGAATCTTTGTTTGTTGCTTATGTATGTTATTGTTTGCTTGCGATAGAATTCCCAGAGTGCGAAGCGTGTTACTACGAGTCTCTAGGATTCCCGGATCGTCAGCAAGGCAAGTAACACATTGATCATACTCTTTTCATACCCAGTTTTTATGCATTAGTTTCAGTCCTCAAACATTGCATGATTAGGATGCCTTTAACATGTGGGTATTGGGAAGTAGTTGCTGAGGTAGAACCTATTACCCTGTTTATTATCAAACCCTTGGGAGTTACTTCTACGTTATGCTTATATTGCCATGCTATGCTCGTAGACGTGGTTTGGGTTTGAGTGATATCCATGACAGATGTGAGATTGTTAATTAATGGTTTACTTAAGGTGGCAACTTTAATACATATCTGGGTGGATTGAGGCACCTGGGGTATCCAGTGATTGCCTGTTTTTATTTTTGGAAATCCCGGGGTTACCGTGTGATTCTCCTATGGACCGCCACCTAGGCTCAAAGGGAACTGAGTCTATTCATGCTAGAAACTTCCGTGTGCAGCCGCAAGCTATTACGGGCTCTAGCATAGTTGAGTGAGTTGCGTGAAGCTCTTGAAGTGGTGGATCAGCAGGTAGTGGGTTTGTAGGTTTGGTATGGTCTGCCCGGAGTAGAGAGTTAATGCTTCTGAAAGACTGTGTCCCGGTCATCCGTTTCTCAAACACCATGTAGTGCGAGAAATCAACGGAGGCGATCGAGTCTTGCGGGGAAAAGTGTGCAAACCTCTGCAGAGTGTACAATCTAATCATGGTTAGCCGTGTCCCCGGTTATGGAAAATTCTGAGTATCTAGTACTTGAGTATTCGCATGTATCTCAACACTCTTAATTAATCTTGCTGGGTTGTTAACTATTTTAATTGGGATCATTGAGTTGGGGTTACCTTCTCAAATGATGTTTCAACCACCATGATAGTTTAATTAAAACTGATTCGTTTGAAGTAGGGAAAAATTGGCTTTTCGCAAAAACTGTAACCATAGAGCTTTTCACCAGCCAAATATGCTTGTAGTGGTAGCATTATTCTGTTATTGCTCTATTGTGGTACATTGCCAGCATATTCCATGTGCTGACCCGTTCTCGGGCTGCAGCGTATTATGTTGCAGACTTTTCAGACGGGGAGTAAGGTTCGTAGGTCATTGCCGTGCAGCTCAGCTATGCCGTTGGAGTTGATGGACTCACTTTATCTTCCAAGCCTTCCGCTGTTATCGCATTAGATGGCCTTAAGACATATTATTGTAATAAGTTCTCTTTTGAGACATTAGATGTAATAAGTGTGTGATTGCTACTCTGTTATAAATCCTTCAAAGTACTGTGTGGTGTCAGCATTACTGATCCAGGGATGACACCTGAGCACAGAGACTTGACCATCTGAGGTCGGGTCGCTACAAGATGGTATCAGAGCACACGCTGAGTGTAGGACACGACCACTGAGATAAACCATAGGTCAAACTTCTCTTCTCATTTCTGTCTCGTATTCTTTTCCACTCTTTAGGATGAAGGAGATGAAGACCAAGTTTGCACAACCTTTTGGACGCCACTTGAAGGAAGTCACTAGGTACTTGAATATTGGAATACCAAGCTTCACTGGGACAAACAAAGCCACTCTATCGAAAGAAGAGCGCTAGATGATTCAAGTACGAGTTCCAGGGAGAACATTCTCGCCAAATTCTAAACCCATAGAGTTTTCTTTCGAAGCACCCACTTGGAGCCTCGGCAAGAGTATGGCAGCTCATATTACCATGGGACGCATTGGAGAAATCTACCACAAGGAACTTGAGAATACCACCTATCAAATATGTGGGCGCCGAGATGAACAATGGGAGATGATCAGCACCAGGAAGGATAGATCTGTTGCAACCTTTATCCAGGAGCAAAACCAGCACATTCGACGTCAGGAGAACCAGATGTGCGCAGACATGATCGAGTTGAAGAAGGCGAAGACTAGGATCATCGAGCTAAGAACTTAAGTCCACACGTGATGGATATGAGGAGGAAATCAAGACCCTATTGGAGAAGAATGACGATCTAGTCGAGAAGATCGGAATTTTTATGGGAGGACCAGTACCGAGAGAAGACCCCATTCGTCCGGACAACTACATCATCATCGACGACTCTGATTCAGATTCAAGTGATGATGACTACGAAGATGAAGCTGGAGCAGACATCATGGAGTCTTCCACCGATCAAAATTTCTAGATGACCACCATATGATAATAGTATTTCCCCATGTAACTAGTAGTAGTGAGAACTTTTGCGATAGTCCTCGACCGTTTTGTATGCCCTTGCTTGATTGATTCAATGAATGCTTGTGTATGCCTCATATACATATGGGTAGTGTTTCTCCCCTAGATCTTTTCTATTCTAATCTCTTCCATCTAAACCCATCAGATGCCTCCGAGGAGAGACCCCGATTTTGTTTTCCCACCGGAGATCACCCAGTTGATTCAGCAGCAGAATGCCTTGATGCAATTGCTTGTTCAGAACCAGGGCAATGCCAATAACAAAAATGCCAAGAACATCCCGCCGCCAGTGGATAACCTCGCCCGTTTCTTAAGGTTACAGACGCCGGTGTTCTCCAGTAGCATCGAGCCAATAGTTGTAGATGATTGGCTACGTTGTATTGGAAGGGAGTTAACCACAACAGGATGCACCGATGCTGAGAAGGTGCGTTTTGCCGCACACCAGCTGGATGGACCTGCAGCAGCATGGTGGGAGAATTTCACAGCCACCTATCCTATCGACACCGTCACATGGGCTCTGTTTCAGCAGGCTTTTCGCACTGCCCATGTCTCGACTGGAGCTATGTAGATGAAGAAGCGTGAGTTTCGCAATCTACGCCAGGGGAACCGTACTGTTGGCCAGTACGTGGATGAGTTTAGCAAGTTATCACGTTACGCCCCTGATGATGTGGCCACAGATGCTGCGAAGCAGGAGAAGTTTTTGGAAGGGCTAAACGATGAGATGAGCATGCAGTTGATGGTAGCAACCTTCAACAACTACCAGGAGTTGGTAGATAAGGCCTTAATGATTGAAGGGAAGCAGCAGCAGATTGATAATCGTAAGAGGAAGTATGGACAAGGGAAATACAACTCAGGAGCTCACCAGAAGCCCCGCTTAACCCCGAACTCGGAAGGACTTGTTCATAACCATGGAGGTCATAACCATGCTGGAGGAGGATCGCATAACCATAATGGTGCGAAGAACGGGAATGGGAATGGAGCCAACAATAACCAGAACCGCTCTAACCCATCCACACCCGCAAAGAGGGACTTAAGCCAAGTCGTTTGCTACAAGTGCGGGAAGACAGGGCACTATGCCAATGACTGCTCAAGGGAAGAATGGGAATGGAAACGGAGCGCAGGAAGAAGCCCAATCCATTCAACAAAGGACAAGTGAACCACGTTAACGTGGAGGAAGTTGAAGAGCAAATGGACGCGGTAATAGGTAAGTTTTGGTTCACCATTTACCGCTATTGTTCTTTTCGATACTAGTGCATCGCATTCATACATATCAAGGGATTTGTGGAAAAGTTTAAGTTACCAACCCAAACCCTTAGGACACCCTCTTAGTGAGCTCATGGATCGAGTATATGGCTAGCGAGATGGTGCACCCAGATACCCTAATCATTGGCACACATGTATTTCCGTCTGACCTAATTATCTTGGAGTCGCAAGGTTTGGATGTGATATTAGGTATGGACTGGATGTCAAAGTATGGAGGAAGTATTGACTGTGCTAGTAAGTCAATTTATCTTACTACCCCGGAGGGAAAAAGGATTAAGTATGTATCTAGGCATGTGCCTAGAAGGAGCCAAGTAAACTCCCTCACAGGAGTTGTACAGGAGGAAGTACCTGTAGTAAAGGATTTTCCGGATGTTTTTCCCGAATACCAGGTATGCCACCGGACAGAGACATCGAGTTTTTGGTAGAGCTATTGCCAGGAACAGGGCCGATATCCAAGAGACCCTATCGGATGCCAGCAAATGACCTGGAGGAAATTAAGAAGCAGATTAAGGAGTTGTTGGAGAAAGGTTACATTCGTAGAAGTTCGTCACCTTGGGGAGCCCCAGTACTTTTGGTGGAGAAGAAGGATAAATCCCTGAGGATGGTTGTTGATTACCGAGCTCTGAATGAAGTAACGATAAAGAACAAGTATCCCCTACCGATGATTAATGATTTGTTTGATCAGTTACAAGGAGCTAAGGTGTTTTCAAAGATTGATCTACGATCGGGATACCATCAGTTGAAGATCCGAGAGAAGGATATACCCAAGACAGCGTTTACCACTCGGTATGGATTATATGAGTATATGGTCATGCCATTTGGACTGACTAACGCCCCTGCCTATTTCATGAGTATGATGAACAAGGTGTTCATGGAGTATTTGGACAAGTTTGTCGTGGTATTCATTGATGATATTATGATATACTCAAAGAACAAAGAGGAGCACGCGGAACACTTGCGTTTGGTTCTCGAGAAACTCAGGGAACACCAGTTATACGCCAAATTCAGCAAGTGCGAGTTTTGGTTGAAAGAAGTTGGATTTCTTGGGCATGTTATATCCGGAGAGGGTATAGCAGTGGATCCCAGTAAGGTTCAGTCGGTCACTGAATGGTTGGCACCCACTTCAGTTGGCGAGATCCGCAGTTTTCTTGGACTGGCAGGATATTATCGGAGATTCATTGAGAATTTTTCCAAGATTGCTAAATCAATGACTGAATTGTTAAAGAAGGATACTAAGTTCAAATGGACGGAGGAGTGTGAGACAAGTTTTCAAGAGCTGAAGGAGCGATTGACTACAGCCCCAGTGCTGACCTTGCCAGATATACATAAGGAGTTTCAAGTGTATTGTGACGACTCTCACTTGGGACTTGGATGTGTGCTTATGCAGGAAGGAAAAGTTGTTTTGTATGCCTCACGACAACTGAAGCCACACGAGTTGAACTATGCCACACATGACTTGGAGTTAGCAGCCGTAGTGCATGCGTTAAAGACCTGGAGACATTATCTTATTGGAAACCGTTGTGATGTGTACACGGATCATAAGAGCTTGAAGTACATTTTCACACAGAAAGAGTTGAACCTCAGGCAGAGGAGATGGTTGGAACTTATAAAGGATTATGATATGAAGCTACACTATCATCCAGGAAAAGCCAATGTCGTAGCAGACGCTTTGAGCCGGAAGAGTTATGCTAATGTTCTTGTGAGCAAGGGAATGCTAAAGGATTTAGCTGCTGAGATCATGGAACTTCGATTGGAGATTGTTCCAAGAGGTTTTCTTGCAGCAATGGAAGTTCAGTCGACGCTGTTTTACAAGATTCAAGAAGCTCAGAAGGAAGACAAAGAGATTGCTGAGATAAGAGAGAGGATGGGCGAAGGTAAAGCCAAAGGTTTTCGCGAGGATGAGCACAATACCTTGTGGTTTGAGGACCGAATTTATGTGCCCAACAATTCGGAGATCATGAAGTTGATACTTCAGGAGGCCCATGACTCACCATACTCGATTCACCCCGGAAACACCAAGATGTATCTGGACTTGAAGGAACGTTTCTGGTGGACTGGAATGAAGAAGGATATTGCCGAGTATGTAGCCGTATGCGATGTATGTCAGAGAGTGAAGGCAGAACATCAGAAGCCAGCAGGACTGTTATAGCCTATGCCAATACCCGAATGGAAGTGGGACAAACTTGGTATGGACTTTATTACCGGATTACCCAGAACCAAGGCAGGATATGATTCTATATGGGTAGTTGTGGATCGATTGACTAAAGTAGCTCACTTCATCCCGGTGAAAACAACGTATACAAGTGCAAAGTTGGCCAAGATATATATGACCAGGATCGTATGTTTGCATGGAGTTCCGAGGAGCATCATATCAAATAGAGGAACTCAGTTTACTTCAAAGTTTTGGCATCAGTTACACCAGACTTTGGGTACCCGATTGGAGTTCAGTACCGCTTTTCACCCGCAGACAGATGGACAGACAGAGAGAGTCAATCAGATTCTGGAGGACATATTGAGAGCTTGTGCGCTAGATTATGGATCTAGTTGGGATGACAATTTGCTGTACGCAGAGTTTTCTTATAACAACAGTTACCAAGCCAGTATGAAGATAGCACCATTTGAAGCTCTGTATGGACGCAGATGTAGAACACCATTGATGTGGGACGAGGTAGGAGACCGTCAGTTGTTTGGACCAGATTTGATCAAAGAATCAGAGGAGAAGGTTAAACTGATCAGAGACAGACTAAAGATTGCTCACCTGCATGTAAGAGTTACGCAGATTCAAAACGCAAGGAAGTAACCTATGAAATTGGAGATAGAGCTTATCTATGAGTATCACCCTTGAGGGGAGTAAAACGTTTTGGAGTTAAGGGAAAGTTAGCCCCGAGATTTGTAGGACCGTATCGTATTTTGGAACGGATGGGAGAAGTTGCATACAAGCTGGAGTTACCAGAAGGATTGTCAGGAGTTCATGATGTGTTCCACGTATCACAGCTGAAGAAGTGTCATGCTGAGATGGCCGATATACCGTTGAATGATACAGTACCTTTGGAAGCGATTCAGCTGGATAATAATCTGACCTATGAGGAAAAGCCAGTAAAGATTCTTGAGTTTGATAGACGAGTCACTCGCAACAAGGTGATCAAGTTTTGCAAAGTTCAGTGGAGTCATCATACTGAGGAGGAAGCCACCTGGGAGCGAGAAGAGGATATTCACAAGGACCATCCGCACCTATTTTCTAGCCAACCCGAATCTCGAGGGCAAGATTCATCTTAAGGGGGGTAGGTTTGTAACATCCCAAATTTCCAATTTGGCATGTTATACATAGATCATACATGCATATCATATTTTATTACTTTTCGTTTGCAATCCTCGAGATCCTAAGCAACTCAAGGACCTTCGGAGAGAGTTAGGGATTTTCTAATTTTCATATTTGAAATTTTTATCAAATAGTGAAGACGAGGATTTGATTTTAATTATTTTCTCTCGTAAAATATTTCATTTTAAAATAATAAATGAGTGGAGATAATATGACTTCTCCAAAATAATTGAAATATCGGAGGAAAATGTTAAAATCATTTTTGGATTTTATTTGAGTTTATTCGGGATTTTTAATTGCCCTAGAAAAATGTTGCATGTTTTAAAAATTGCATTGTAGGGGCCAAGAAAAGTTCATCTTGTTCTAAATATTTTATTTAGATGGAGAAAACTTGTTTTGGAATTTTTAGATTTTTATTTATTTTTCTAGGAATTTTTCTTTCGGCGGAATGATTTATAAAAACCTCGTGTTCGATCGGGTCAAGGCCCAATGAAAGCAGCCGCCCAGCCGCTAGCCGTCGCCGCCTCCCATGCACAAGCCAACCGTGCTTGGCACGGACACCGAGGGAGTCCGAGCCGGACTCCACCCGGCGCCTTTCCCAAGCCGCCCGCCCCCCCCCTATATATCCGCCGCCCGCCACACCACCACCCGCCACATCGCCGCCGCCGCCGGAGCCTTGTGAAGCCCCGATCCGCCGCCGCCGAGACGCCGCCGCCGCCCGCGCCGCCACCCAGCCACCCCGAGCCCCGCCGCCCCGCCAGACCTGCCGGAGCCGCCCGCCCCGCCGGACGAGCCTCGCCGGAGGTACCCGACCCCGCCGCCGTTTTTTTTCAGAAAACCCTTCGTTTTTTTTAAAACCCTAGTTCATTTTTTTAGACCAATTTATTTTCTTCGGTTTATTTACTTAGCGAACGTTCGTTCGTCCGTTCGTCCTAACGAACATGTTCACCGTTTAGTTTCTGCTAACGAACGCTTGTTCGTTTAGCCGTTCATCGTTTTTCTTTTTATCGGATTTATTCCGTGATTATTCCGATCGCGATTTCTGATCCGATATTCTAACCTATTTATCTTTTCGCTCGTTTATCGGAATCAGGAGATTCAAGCGCCTGGAGTTTCATCTCGAAACCCTCTTTCCGAATAGTCTACTCAAACAAGATTTTTCTTCTGTAAAATTTGACTTAAATCCAGATTAGTAAAACGAAGTTGTTTCTTTTGTCGTTTGAGTTTGTTTCTTCGTTTGATTTGATTCTTTTTGCAAACCGGAGTTCTTAAGTTGAACTCTCCGGTCAAACTCTTTTATTTGGAGTGCTACTTGTGCATCTTTGTTTGTTGCTTATGTATGTTATTGTTTGCTTGCGATAGAATTCCCGGAGTGCGAAGCGTGTTACTACGAGTCTCTAGGATTCCCGGATCGTCAGCAAGGCAAGTAACACATTGATCATACTCTTTTCATACCCAGTTTTTATGCATTAGTTTCAGTCCTCAAACATTGCATGATTAGGGTGCCTTTAACATGTGGGTATTGGGAAGTAGTTGCTGAGGTAGAACCTATTACCCTGTTTATTATCAAACCCTTGGGAGTTACTTCTACGTTATGCTTATATTGCCATGCTATGCTCGTAGACGTGGTTTGGGTTTGAGTGATATCCATGACAGATGTGAGATTGTTAATTAATGGTTTACTTAAGGTGGCAACTTTAATACACATCTGGGTGGATTGAAGCACCAGGGTATCCAAAGATTGCTGTTTTATTTTTGGAAATCCGGGGTTACCGTGATGATTCTCCTATGGACCGCCACCCAGGCTCAAAGGGAACTGAGTCTATTCATGCTAGAAACTTCCGTGTGCAGCCGCAAGCTATTATGGGCTCTAGCATAGTTGAGTAAGTTGCGTGAAGCTCTTGAAGAGGGGGATCAGCAGGTAGTGGGTTTGTATGTTTGGTATGGTCTTCCTGGAGTAGAGAGTTAATGCTTCTGAAAGACTGTGTCTCGGTCATCCGTTTCTCAAACATCATGTAGTGCGAGAAATCAACGGAGGCGATCGAGTCTTGCGGGGAAAAGTGCGCAAACCTCTGCAGAGTGTACAATCTAATCATGGTTAGCCGTGTCCCCGGTTATGGACAATTCTGAGTATCTAGTACTTGAGTATTCACATGTATCTCAACACTCTTAATTAATCTTGTTGTGTTGTTAACTATTTTAATTGGGATCATTGAGTTGGGGTTACCTTCTCAAATGATGTTTCAACCACCATGATAGTTTAATTAAAACTGATTCGTTTGAAGTAGGGAAAAATTGGCTTTTCGCAGAAACTGTAACCATAGAGCTTTCCACCAACCAAAAAATGTTGCAGACTTTTCAGACGAGGAGTAAGGTTCGTAGGTCGTTGCCGTGCAGCTCAGCTATGCCGTTGGAGTTGATGGACTCACTTTATCTTTCAAGCCTTCCGCTGTTATCGCATTAGATGGCCTTAAGCCATATTATTGTAATAAGTTCTCTTTTGAGACATTCGATGTAATAAGTGTGTGATTGCTACTCTGTTATAAATCCTTCGAAGTACTGTGTGGTGTCAGCATTACTGATCCAGGGATGACACCTGAGCACAGAGACTTGACCATCTGAGGTCGGGGTCGCTACAAGCAGTGTCCTGCACCTCCTTCTATACAAAGCTTCGAAAGGGGCCATCTTCAAACTGGCTTGATAACTGTTGTTATAAGAGAACTCTGCATACGGCAAATTGCCATCCCAACAAGATCCATAATCTAGCGCACAAGCTCTCAACATGTCCTCCAGAATCTGATAGACTCTCTCGGTGTGTCCATCTGTCTGTGGATGGAAGGCTGTACTGAACTCTAGCCTAGTACCCACAGTCTCATGCAACTAATTCCAGAACTTTGAGGGAAACTAGGTTCCTCTATCTGATACAATGCTCCTCGGAACTCCATATAGACATACGATCCTGGCCATGTATATCTTTGCCAACTTAGCCCTTGTATAAGTGGTCTTCACTGGGATGAAATGAGCTACTTTCGTCAATCAATCGACTATAACCCATATAGAGTCATAGCAACGAGTCCTGGGAAATCCAGTGATAAAATCCATGCAAAGCTTGTCCCACTTCCATTCGGGTATCAGCAATGGCTGTAGCAAATCCCGCTGGCTTCTGATGCTCTGCGTTAACTCTCTGACATATATCACATACTGCTACATACTCGGCAATATCTTTCTTCATTCCTGTCCACCAGAAACTTTCCTTCAAATCCAGATACATCTTAGTGTTTCTTGGGTGAATCGAATACGGCAAATGATGGGCCTCCTGTAGAATCAACTTCCTGATCTCGGGGTCATTAGGCACGTATGCACAATCCTCAAACCATAAAGTATCATGCTCATCCTCACAAAATCCTTTAGCCTTTCCTTTGCTCATCCTTTCCTTTATCGCGGCAATCTCCTTGTCAGTCTTCTGGGCTTCTCTGATCTTATCCATCAAAGTGGACTGAATTTCCAATGCTGCTACATAACCTCTCAGAACTATTTCCAAACATAGCTCGCGAAGATCCTCTACTAACTCCTTGGGTAATCCTCCGGTCATGAGAGTATTAACATAACTCTTGCGACTCAATGCATCGGCTACTACATTGGCCTTTCCGGGATGATAGTGCAATTTCATATCATAATCCTTAATGAGCTCTAACCATCTCCTCTGCCTGAGGTTCAACTCCTTCTGCGTGAAGATATATTTCAAACTCTTTTGATCCATGTATACCTCACAATGGTTTCCGATGAGAAAATGTCTCCATGTCTTCAACGCATGCACTACGGCTACTAACTCCAAATCATGTGTAGCATAATTTTGCTCATGAGATTTAAGCTGTCGTGAGGCATATGAAAGAACTCTTCCCTCCTGCATAAGCACTGCTCCAAGTCCTCGACAAGAAGCGTCGCAATACACTTGCTAATCCTTTCGTTGATCTGGAAGAATTAGCACTGGGGTTGTAACCAAATGTTTCTTCAACTCCTGAAAACTGGCTTCATACTCCTCGGTCTATTTGAACTTGGTGTCCTTCTTCAACAACTCCGTCATGGGCTTTGGCAATCCTGGAGAAATTCTCAACCGATAATATCCTGCGAGTCTGAGAAAACTCCTGATCTCTCCAACTGATGTGGGTGATACCCATTTAGACACAGAAACAATCTTGGTGGGGTCTACCGCTATTCCTTCTCTGGTTATAATATGCCCGAGAAATCCAACCTCCTTTAGCCAAAACTCACATTTGCTGAACTTGGCATATAACTAGTGTTCTCTGTGCTTCTCCAGAACCAAACGCAAATGCTCCTTATGCTCCTCTTCATTCTTCGAGTAGATCAATATATCATCAATGAACACCACGACGAACTTATCCAAAAACTTCATAAACACTTTGTTCATCATGTTCATGAAATAGGCAGGCGCGTTAGTCAGACCAAATGTCATAACGGTATACTCGTATAGCCCGTACCTTGTGGTAAAATATGTCTTAGGTATATCCTGCTCTCGAATCTTTAGCTGATGGTATCCTGATCGGAGATCGATCTTAGAGAAAACTTTAGCTCCTTGCAACTGGTCAAACAAATCATTGATCATCGGCAGTGGGTACTTGTTCTTGATCGTCACTTCATTCAACGCACGATAATCAACAACCATCCTTAATGATCCATCCTTCTTCTCCACTAGAAGTACTGGGGCTCCCCAAGGTGACGAACTTGGTAGAATGTAACCTTTATCCAGTAACTCCTTAATCTGCTTTTTAATTTCCTCCAAATCCTTTGCGGGCATCCGATATGGTCTCTTTGATATTGGCCCGGTGCCTGGCAATAGTTCAATCAAAAACTCAATGTCTCGATCCGGTGGCATGCCTGGTAACTCCTCCGAAAATACATCGGGGCAATCCTTCACCACTAGTACTTCCTCCTGTACAACTCCTGACAAGGAATTCACTTGAGTCATCTTTGGCACATGCCGGGATACATACTTGATCCTTTTTCCTTCTGGGGTGGTGAGCATAATTGACTTACTGGCGCAATCGATGTTTCCTCCATACATCGATAACCAATCCATACCCAAAATCACATCCAACCCTTGCGACTCCAGAATTATCAGATCTGAGGGGAAAACATGCCTACCTATGGTCAATGGCATCTGTAAACATCCTTGGCTTGCCATATGCTCCGCTCCTGGAGAACTTACTAACATAGGTGTCCTAAAAACTTTGGTGGGCAACTTATACTTATCCACAAATCCCCTTGATATGTATGAATGCAATGCACCAGTATCAAAAAGAACGATTGCAGTAAATGACTTAACCAAAAACTTACGTATAACTACATCTGGCTGCTCTTCAACCTCCTCCATGCTAACGTGGTTCACTTGCCCCCTGTTGAAAGGGTTGGGCTTCTTCCCAGAGCTTCCATTGCCATTTCCATTCTTTGCTTCAGAACACTCAGTGGCGTAGTGTCCATTCTTCCCGCACATGAAACAAGTAATGTGACCTAGATCCTTATTGGCGGGTGTTGGTGAGTTGGAACGGTTTTGGCTGCTGCTTCCTCCATTCCCATTCCCATTCTTGGGGCCACTATGGCTATGCGAACTTCCTCCATTGGAATTATGGCCTCCATGGTTATGGTGAATGTGTCCTCCTGAGTTCGGGGTAAAACAAGGTCTCTGTTGAGCTCCTGAATTGTACTTATCTTGTCCATACTTCCTCTTGCGGCTCTCTATCTGCTGCTGCTTCCCTTCAATCATAAGAGCTCTATCTACCAACTCCTGGTAGTTGTTGAATGTTGCCACCATCAACTGCATGCTCAGCTCATCATTCAGTCCTTCCAGAAACTTCTCCTGCTTAGCAGCATCTGTAGCTACGTCATCAAGGGCATAGCGTGCTAACTTACTAAACTCATCCACATACTGGCCCACTGTGCGTCCTCCTTGGCGCAAGTTGCGAAACTCACGCTTCTTCATGTTCATAGCTCCTGCTAAAACATGGGCAGTGCGGAAAGCCTGCTCAACTCTCCCACCATGATGTTGCGGGTCCATCAAGCTGATGTGCGGCAAAACGCACTCTCTCTGCATCTGCGCATCCTGCAGTGGTCAGCTCCCTTCCAATCTTGCGGAGCCATTCATCTGCAACAATCGGCTCGGTGCTACTAGAGAACACTGGCTGATCCAGCCTTAGGAAACGGGCTAAGTGATCAACAGGTGGTGGTGGTGGTGGGTTGTTGTTGTTGTTATTGTTGCCTTGGTTCTGATTCTGAACTAGTAGCTGCATCAAGGTATTCTGCTACTGGATCAACTAAGTGAGCTCTAGTGGGAAAGCAAATCCATTGTCACGTCTTGGAGGCATCTGATGGGTTTAGAAAAGGTGAGAAAACAGAATAGAAGGAGGTCTAAAGGGAAAACACTACCCATATGCTCATGAGACAAACACAATCATACCACACCAATCAATTCAAACAAGGGCATACAATCGATCTAACTACCATTACAAAAGTGCTCGGACTATTGTATATACATGGGGAAATACTACTAATAATATGGTGGTCGTCTGGAAGTTTTGATCGGTGGAAGACTCCATGATATCTGCTCCAGCTTCATCAACATAGTCATCATCGCTATCGTTGGGGTTAGAATCAGTGTCGTCGATGCTGATGTAGTCCTCCGAACGAATGTCCTTGGAATGGTCGTCATCTCCTCCTCGCACGGGGTCTCCCATGAATACTCCTAGCTTCCTTGTCAGGTCGTCATTCTTCTCCACTAGTATTGTCATTTCCTCCTCATATCCATCGCGTGTAGACTTGAGTTCCTCCTCTAGCTCAGTAATCCTGGTCATCGCCTTCTTCAGATCTATCATGCTTGTGCACATCTGGTTCTCCTGGCGACGAATGTGCTGGTTTAACTCCTGGATGAAAGCTGCAATGGACCTGTCCGTCCTGGTGTTGATCATCTCCCATTGCTCATCTCGGCGTTCACATATCTGATAGATAGTGTCCTTCAGATCCTTGCGATAAACTTCTACGATGTGTCCCGTGGCGATGTGGGCTGCCATGCTCTTTCCTAGACTCCAGGTTGGTGCATCAAAGGAAAACTCTATGGGCTCAGTAACTAGCATGAATGTCCTTCCTGGAACTTGAACTCGAATCATCCAACGCTCCTCTTCTGGTAAAGTGGCGATGTAGGTCCCGGTGAAGCTTGGTATTCTGATGTTCAGGTACCTAGTGACTTCCTTCAAGTGTCACCCAAAAGGTGTGTCTTCATCCAGTTGTGTAAACTTGTTCCTTGAGTCTGCCATCCTATAGAGTGGAAAAAGGAGAGGAGTCAGAAATGAGTAGAGAGGAGTGACCTATGGTTCAACTTAGTGGTCGTGTCCTACAGTCAGCGTGTGCTCTGATACCATCTTGTAGCGACCAAACCTCAAAAGGTCAAGTCTCTGTGCATCAGTGTCATCCCTGGATCGGTAATGCTGACAGGCACAGTAGTCAAGGATTTAGAATAGAGTCTCAATCACACACTTATTACATTGAAATGTCTCAAAAGAGAACTTATTACAATAATATGGCTTAAGGCCATCTAAATAAGATAACAATGGAAGGCTTGGAAGATAAAGTGAGTCCATCAACTCCAACGGCATAGCTGAGTGAACGACAATGACCTATCGCACCTTACTCGTTGTCTGAAAAGTCTGCAACATGATATGTTGCAGCCCGAAACGGGTTAGCACATGGAATATGCTGGCAATGTAACACAAAAGAGTAATGAACAGAATAAACGCTATCACTACATGCATATATGGCTGGTGGAAAACTCTATGGATAATGTTTTGCATAAAGCCAATTTTTTCCTACAACAAAGGAATAAATTTTATTTAACTATCATGGTTATTGTTAAACATTGAGAAGGTTCCTCCAACTCAATCCCAATTAAACATGTATCAATTAACCCAACAAATTAATTTAGAGTGATGAGATTAAGATGATAATCCAAGAACCAGATACTCAAGACGTCCATAACCGGGGACACGGCTAACCATGATTAGTTTGTATACTCTGCAGAGGTTTGTGCACTTTTCCCCCACAAGACTCGATCTCCTCCGTTAGATTTCTCGCACTACATGATGTTTGAGAAACGGATGACCGAGACACAGTCTTTCAGAAACATTAACTCTTTAATCTGGATGGACAATTACACCTACATTCTCCTACATCTGCTAGCCCACCACTAAAAGAGGTCATGCAACATACTCAACTATGCTAGAGCCCATAATAGCTTGTGGCTGCACACGGAAGTTTCTAGCATGAATAATCTTATGATCCCTTTGAGCCTAGGTGGCGAACCATGGGATGATCACACGGGTACTCCGGGATATCCTAGGACAACACCGGATTCTCCAGGTGCCCGCAACCAATCCACCCAGATGTGTATTTAAGTAGCCACCATAAGTTAACCATTAATTAACAACTCTCACATCTGTCATGAATACACTCGACCAATCCACGTCTACGAGCATAGCATAGCAATCCTGAGCATAACATAGTAGTAACTCCCAAGGGTTCGATAATAAAAGGGCAATAGGTTCTACCTCATCATCTACTTCCCAAACCCACATGTTAAACAGATCCTAACCATGCAATGTTTGAGGATTGGAACTAATGCATAAAAACTGGGTAATAAAGGGATATGATCAAAGTGTTACTTGCCTTGTTGACGATCTGCAAACCCTAGAGACTCGTAGTAGCACGCTTCACACTCCAGGAATTCTACCCCAAACAAACAATAGCATAAATAAGCACTCAAGCATAGATGCATGGGTAAAACTCAAATAAGAAGATCCAAACAGAAAGTTCAATTGAATAGCTTCGATTTGCAAAAAGGATCAACTCAAACGGAGCAACGAAACTCAAGATACGAATGAAACAAGATCATTTACAAATCTGGACTTTAGTCAAATTTTACATTACCAAAATCATGTTCAAGTTGGTTAACTAGAAAGAGGGCTTCGAGACGAAGATTTAGGCGCTGCATTCATCTAATTTGGATAAATGAGTAAAAAGTTATACTAGATCGAAGATGAGGGCAGAAATCGTGATCAAAATAATCGCAGATAAAACCCTGGAAAAATAAAACAAGATGAACAGACTAACGAACGAACGTTCGCTGTCTGAACCTAACCGGCGAACAATGTTCGTTAAAACGAACGAACGGACGAACATCCGCTAAATAAATAAACCGACGAAAAACCAAACCGATCTAAATAAAATTAAAAAAACGGATCTAGGGTTTTCTAAAAAACCGGCGGTTTTTACCTAAACCGAAAAAAAGACCGGGGCGACTCTGGTGGCTCGTGAACTCCGCGAGGCGGGCGCGCGGCTCACGCCCGGCGACGGGGGCGGCGGCGTCGGTGGGAGGTGGCGGGTGGCGGGCGCTAAGCGGCGGCGGCGGCGGCAGTGGTGGGGTGCGGATGGCGGGCGATGTGGGGCTTTAGGCGGTGGCGGCGCGCTATTTATTAGGGGCGGGCGGGCGTGGCTTGGGAGGGCCCAGCCCGGGGAGAGTCCGGCTCGGACTCTCCTTGGCGCTTCGTCAGGCACTGCGGCGGGAGAGGCAAGGCGCGCGTCTTGTGGGCAGTGGGCTCCGGCCTAGTCGGTCCGGGAAGGAATTGTTTTTTTAAATAATTCTGCCGAAACAGAAAAATCCTAATAAAATATTAAAAAATATTAAAATGCCAAAAACAATTTTCGCCATTTAAATAAAATATTTAGAACCAAGTGAACATTTTTCTGTCCTAAAAATGCAATTTTGAAAAATGCATGTTTTTCTAATTCAAATAAAATAGCAATAAAATCCAAACAAAATCATTTATTTGATTTTAACATTTTCTTCCAATATTTCTTTTATTTTGGAGAAGTCATTTTATCTCCCCTCTTTTATTTTTATTTTGGAAATATTTTTGGGGAGAAAATGAGTAAAACCAAAATGATCCTCTTTTCAATTTTGAGAAAATTCAAATATGAAAAAGGATGAAATCCCCAACTCTCTCCATGGGTCCTTGAGTTGCTTAGAATTTCTAGGATCAAACCAAAATTCAATTAAAATATGATATGCATATGATGACCTATGTATAACACTCCAAATTGAGAATTTGGGATGTTACAACTCCTGGCCTATAAATTCACATATATCGGAAACCCCCATAGCAAGACCCGAAACAAGTACTCCGCCACGGCAAATCACTATTCTTTTGTGATCCCATCTGGAGACCTTTTTTGGTACACTGCCGAGGGGAATTGATCACGGAGGGCTTCTACATCAACCTTGTTGCCTCTCCGATGATGCGTGAGTAGTCCCCCACAGGATCTATGGGTCGATAGCAGTAGATAGATGGCTCTCTCTCTCTCTCTCTCTCTCTTTGATCTTCAATACAATGTTCTCTTCGGATATTTGTTAGATGTAATCTTTTTGTGATGTGTTTGTTCGGATCCGATGAATCGCGGGTTTATGATTAGATTATTCACTGAAAGTAATTGAGACTTTTCAAATTTATTATGTGTGATTTCCATTTAGTTTGGCCAACTAGATTGATTTATCTTCAATGAGGGAGGTGCATAGTACTAGGTTCAATCTTGCGGTGTCCTCGCCTCATGACAGAAGGGGTAGCGAGGCACGTATTTGTATTGTTACTACTAAGGGTAAACAACGGGGTTCGGGCATATTGATTGGTCTTACTTTATCTAAATTATGTCATCATGCTCCAAGCATTACTCTGTTTTTTATGAACTTAATACCTTAAGATGCATGCTAGATAGCGGTCGAGGGGTCGAGTAATAGTAGTAGATGCAGAATCGTTTTGTTCTACTTGTCACAGATGTAATGCCTATGTATTGGTCATGCCATGAATAACATCATAACTATGCACTTTTCCTCAATTGCCCAACAGTAGTAATTTGTGTACCCATCGTTACCACGCTCACGAGAGAGATGCCTCTAGTGAAAGCTATGACCCCCAGGTCCAATGACATCGTATTTCTAAAACCCTAAATACTTTATTGCAATTATTTATCTTTATTTTATTTTAGAATTGATCTATCTGCCATTACCGGAATTAATCATTGCAGTTAACAAGTACATGGGGATTTACAAACCTCTTGCCTGCGTTGGATGAAAGTATTTGTTTTATGTTTTTTATTGTTTCCTGCTATTATATTATCAATCCTAAATGCTTTCTATAAAAATATATATCAAGTTTTGGAACTAACCTATTAACTCAGTGCCTAGTGCCAGTTGTTGTTTTCTGCTTGTTTCTCGGTTTTCCAAAAAATCTGTACCAAACAGAGGCCAAACACTATGAAACTTTTGACAATTTTTTCTGGACATAAGAGACCCTAGAAGCTTTGGGAGGATACCATACGCAAAGCGAGGAGATGGCAAGGCAACAAGGCACGTCCTAATGCCTTGTGGGCTCCTCACGGCTCTGTCTGACATAATTCCACTTCTATAAATTCTCAACTATTGGGAAAACCCAGAGAGTCACCCGAAAGAATTTTCCGCCGCTGCAAGCTTCCATTATTTAGTGATCCCATATGGAGGCCTTTTCTGTTACTCTACCAGAGGGGGAATCGATCACGGAGGGCTTCTGCATTAACCTTGTTGCTCCTCCAGTGATGTGTGAGTAGTTCACCACCGACCTACAGGTCTGTAGTGATTAGCTTGATGGATTCTTATTTCTCTCCGATCTTCAATAGAATGTTCTCCTCGGGGTTATATTCAATGTAATCTTCTCTTGTGGTGTGTTTGTTGGGATCCGATGAATTGTGGTGTATGATCGGATTATTCATTGAAAGTAATTGAGTCTTTTTTGTACTTTATTATGCATGATTATTATAGCTTTGTATTTGTCTCCGATCTATCCACTTGGTTTGGCCAACAGAGATGCTTTGTAGTGGATTCAATCTTGCGGTGTCCTCACCTCATGATAGAAGGGTAGCAGGCACATATTATATTATTGCTACTAAGGGTAAAATGACGGGGTTTGATCATATTGCTTGGTTTTATTCTATCCACATTGTGTCATCATGCTCCAAGCATTACTCTATTTGTTATGAACTTAATACCTTAGGATGCATGCAAGATAGCAGTCGAGAGGTGGAGTAATAGTAGTAGATGCTGGCAGGAGTCGGTCTACTTGTCATAGACGTAATGCCTATATACATTATCATTGCCATGAATAATGTGATAACTATGCACTTTTCTAGCAATTGCGCAATAGTAATTTTTCTACCCACCATATGTTATGCTTATGAGAGAGAAGTCTCCAGTGAAAACTATGGCCCCAGGTCTACTTAAATCATACTAGCGAAAAATGCTCGTGCGTTGCAACGGAAGAGAAAAAATTGCATATGTGTACACCAAAAAGTATGGCTCAAGACCTCCGTAGGTCCACACCATATTTTTTAACACGATGCCCACCTATATCACCTCTTAACCTCCTTTCCGCTCTCATCGATAGTGGACGCGGTGTCCAAAACAATGCACATGAGAAACACAAATACTGATAGAAATGAGTAGAGTGTGTTTTTCCACATAACTTCATTCCAAAAATAATAAATAGCACATAGGTAATCATAGTGCATACCATCAAAATTTACAACCTTTAATTGTGTAACTGTTTTGTCCGGCTAACAAAATCACTTTGATATTATTTTAAAACCTCATCCTTTTGGTCTATGGATGTGTACAATTGAAAACACTTGAGAAATCCTATAAAAAACCTTAAGAAATTATGGATATTTGTCAATGTTAATACTTTTCCTGAATAAAGAATCGAATCATTGCACAACCGGCAAATTATATTTATATAATATATGATTGAATTAATGTTTTATTACTCATACCATTATTATTTACTCTGAAATATAAATTAAGTTACTAAATTTTGATCCACTAACAATTTTTAGATTTTTTTACTAATCAAACTACATGGTAATCATGCAGATAACATGTGCAATATTTTGAGAAGGACCATTTGCAAATTTGTACTCTAGCAGTCCAATCACGTAATTTGAATTGACCCCATACACTTGGAATTTTTTTAGCAAACCCCATACACTTGAATGTTTTTTTAGACAAACCGTACACTTGGATGTGTTACCACCGGCCAGCCACTTGGGCCTGACTAACCTCGCAGGAAGCCCAACTAACACCTAAGGCCCAGCCGCCCCATTACTCTAACCCTAGCCGATCCCCTCAGCCTCCCGATCCCCAACCCTTCCAGTACCGTCACAGGCATAGAGGCCTCTTGAACCCGCTTGCGGCCAGCTCCGCACGTTCGCTACTCTGGCGTGGTCGGCGCCCCTCCCACCTCCACTCTACTCCGCCTGCCGCATCCTTCCTTCCATGCTCCTCCTCCTCTCATTCTCCGCCCGGCCACGCAGCTCCTGTTGCCTCTACCCATGGCGTCGCCGGTCGCCGCCCGCCGCCTCCTTCCTTCCATTCTCCTCCTTCTCCAGTTCTTTGCCCGGCTGCCTCTGCCCATCGCGTCGCGCCGCCGCACGGCTCGGCCCTGTCCGGCACCAGACGACAGCATGTTTTTCCTCTTCCGGATTGATTCCTATGTGTACTACGGGTTTAATAAACAGAAAATATAAGGGCTTTTTCGTAAAAAAGGCACGACGGTGAACCCGACAGACTCAACCCGTGCTTTATTATTAGGGAAAGATTGCAAAAAACAAAATTACCTTGCTGCAATTTTTTTTCTTTTATTTTGATTTTTAATTTATCTATCTACCATTATTAGATTTAATCCTTGCAAGTAACGAGCTCAAGGGGATTGCCAACCCTCTTGCCCTCGTTGGGTGCAAGTATTTTCTCTTGTGTGTGTAGGTACTGCTTACTAGGCATTTGCGTGACTCTCCTATTGGTTCGATAACCTTTGTTCTCATGAAACGAAATACAAGCCTCTACTATATTGCTTCACCCTTCTTCTTCGTCGAAAATCCCACATAGCTCACAAGTAGCAGAAATAATTTTTGGCGCCATTGCCGGGGAGACATCATCAAATACCTATAGGTTACACAAATTATCATCTATTTGCTCTAATTTTTATTTGCCTTCTCTTTTTCATCTCCCTCACATCTCTAAAAAAACAAAAATACCAAAAATATTTTCTATTACTATCTTTGTTTGTGTTACCACATGCCTCCTATTTGCTTGCTAAAATTATGGATCGAAATAAAGTTTTGTACTTGGATCATCTTCGATCCATTTGTGCTCGTGCTAAAAACCCGGCTAGCTTAGTTGAGGGAAAATCATTAGATGAGCATGCTTATTTTGTGCGTCACCATTTGTCTCAAAAAGGGAGACTCCTATGTGATCCAATAAATAGTTTGGTATGCTATGCTTTGAATCTATGCGAAATATATGATTCAACTTGCTGCTTTGGAAAGGACCTTAAAAAACACCTTCCCTCTCAATGTGAGTTTAATGATAATGAAATCTTGTCTTCTTATGCCAAGGGCGTTTATAGTTACTATGATATCGAACAAACTGAAGAATTTTTTGCTTTTAAGGGTGCCTATGAAGTTGCTTCTTTGACTAATAAGTATGACGCTACTCTCTAAAAATCTAAAACATTTGCCATACTTAAATATTGCTATGAAAACTTTGCTCCTAATGCCTATGTTAATGAATTTATTGAGAAAATGTCTGCTGCTTTGGACGAGAATAATAGTATGCATGAATCTATAGATAATTATGGTCTCGTTGATTCATTTGAACTATCCCTTTTTGATGAACATGATGTTTTCTATGCTTATGTCCATGATGCCAATATTAATGATGCTTATGGAGATGAACTTGCTATATTTCCTTATGCTAAAGATGAAGCTATTGCTATTGCACCCACACTTCATAGTCCTATAATCTTTTTAGATTCTCCCAACAACACAATATCAGAGAAGTTTGCACTTATTAGGCATAATATTGATGGGTTGCATTTTACCATTACACATGATTATTTCGTCATGCTTAATATTTATTGCAATGATCATGATTGGGGTGATAATGCTTCTTATGATCTGGCAAATTTATTTAAGCATCATGATAAATATGTTATTGATAATAGTGTTTGCAATAATACGGAAAGTGGGTTTGGAAGGGTATCAACTTTAGGTAAAAGGAATCCCACATATTTGGAGAGTGTTCAATCTTATGATTTTTTTTTTATAAAAGTGGGTTCAGAGAGGTCACGACTTTAGTTGATGTTAATCCCACTATCTTTGAAGATTTTAAAACTTTTATGCATGTGGATCATGAAGAGAATATTTATATGATAGCTATATTGTTGAATTTAATTATGATCCTACATTCAATTATTATGAGAGACGAAAATATGGTCATAAAAATCTTCATGTCACTAAATTACCTCTCTTTGTGTTGAAATTATTAATGCTTCATTCTTCCTATTTGCATATGCTAGTTGATCTTTTATTGTAAGGGAAAATAAGCTTTGTATGAACTTGTGATGACAAAGAAATAAAAGCGACGGATTGCATAATAAAGGTTGCTCTCATAAGGGGCAATATAAATTAACGTTCCTTTACATTAAGAGTTGACATTAAAATAATAATAATCAAAAGCGCATGACAACCTGCTTCCCTCTGCGAAGGGCCTATCTTTTACTTTTCAGATTTTACTTTCATGCAAGAGTTAATGGTATTCCTTCTCATTCCAACCACAATTATTCTCTAGTTGGCAAGCATCATGTGGTGGGGAAATATCCAAGCACATATGGACATTCAAATATATTTGACCATGAATTATTATTGTGGACAATTATCTCTATGATAAATGAGTTGGGAGGTGAAACATTAAGCCCCTATCTTTCTCTGTGTTCGATGGATGCTATTTGTTCTAAAACTATTCTTTGGGTATCAACAATCATAGAAGACTATATGATAATTCAGTCTGTGGAGCTCTTACTTAGACTTTGCTGAAAATGAGATGCTTGTAATTGTTTGGTGACTAAAAATACAAGTTGTTAAGTTTCAAGAGAATGTATTGTTTGAACCATAACATGTGAATAGATTGCTATTTGATCATGAGAAGTTTTATGATATATATAATGATGCTAGAAAAAGTGACTAGAATCATCATTGATCAAACTTGTGCACTATTCTAGCATTCACACTTCATAAACTATTTCTTTTATCATTTACCTACTCGAGGTCGAGTAGGAACTAAGCTTGGGGATGCTGATACGTCTCGAACGTATATATAAGTTATGAAGTATTTGTGCCATGTTTACAACAACTTTATATGGTTTTGGTGCAGTTCTATATGAATTCTATATGATTTTCATGGAGTAACATATTAACCTACGACCTAGTGCCAGTGCTATTTTCTACATGTTTTTGGTTTTCTAGAAAATCCATACCAAACGAAGCCCAAATGCGATGAAACTTTTTGACGATTTTTTTGGAACATAAGGGACCCCCGAAGCTTTGAGGGAGTACCAGAAGACCCACGAGGAGGTGACAAGGTATCTAGGCGCGCCCAGATACCTTGTGGCCCCTCTTTGTGTGATTCCAACGCTGGAAATTCTTATATATTCATAAACCCCCGAAAGTTAACCTAGAACTTCGACTCCGCCGATGCAAGCCTGTGTTTCAAAGAGATCCCATCGGAGGCCTTTTCCGGGACCCTGCCAGAGGGGGAAATCATCACCGGAGGCCATCTTCGTCATCCCGACGGTCTCCATGATGAGGAGGGAGTAGTTCACCCTCTGGGGCTAAGGGTATGTACCAGTAGCTATGTATTTGATCTCTCTCTTGTGTTCTTGATCCGGCACAATCTTGATGAAACCATGGGCTTTCCTAATATAGTTGGATCATATGGTTTTTTCCCTCTCTCTATCTTGTTGTGATGAATTGAGTCTTTATCTTTGAGGTTTCTTTATGGTTGATTGAATATTCGATTTGAGAACACTTGATTTATGTCTTGCATGTGGATACCCATGGTGATAATGGGGTGTTCTATTGAGTTACTTGATGTACATATGTTATGGTATTCAACTTGCGGATTTCCATGGTGGCATTGGGGTAATCTATGCATAGGGTTGGTACATGTTTTCGTCCTACATTCTCCGATAGAAACTTTGGAGTGATTATTTTTTGCATGTTGAGGGACCGTTATATGATTCAATTATGTTAGCACTGTTGAGAGTAAGGATGGCAATTTTACGCATGGCTATGGGTACCCGTGAATACCATACTCGCATGGGCACGGTATGGGCATAATTTTTTACCCACGGGTAGTACCCATACCCTACCCATTAAGTCATGTGTAGGGCACGGGTACAATCTTTTACCCATGGGTATACCCATATCTTACCCGTTTATATTGACATGTGAACCTTACGCATGATTCACAAGTGTACCTATGTTAAAGTTGTGTCGTGAGCTTGTGAACCTATGTTATAATTGTCACCAATTGTCAATTTCAATTGAGATTATTGACATGTACTCATCTATTTGTTATGGAGTTGAGATCAATGTTCTTTTGGCAGATATGTTATAGATGAATATAAAATTGCAAATAACATGTGTATTGTTTGATCTACCTGTTGGGTACCCAATGGGTATGAGTACCGTTCGGGTATGGGTACGAGTAAAGTTTCATACCCACGGGTACGGATATGGGTAGAATTTTGTACCCGTTGACTACACGGGTATGGGTATGATATTGCTCTACCCGCCCCATACCCTATCCATTGTCATCCTTAGTTGAGAGATTGCACTAGTGAAAGTATGAACCCTAGGCCTTGTTTTCAAGCATTGCAATACCGTTTGTGCTCCATTTAATCACTTGCTACCTTGCTATTTTTATATTTTTCATATTACAAAAACCTATATCTACTATCCATACTACACTTGTATCACCATCACTTTGCCGAACTAGTGTACATATACAATTTACCATTGTATTTAGTGTGTTGGGGACACAAGAGATTTCTTGTATTTGATTGCAGGGTTGTTTGAGAGAGACCATCTTCATCCTACACTTGAGGGAAATTTGTTGTTGTCCTATAAAACTCCGTGTTGGAGGCCCAACACGAGTCTACAAGAATAAGTTGTATAGTAGACATCATGCACCCAAGACTGTAGATACTCGACCCCATCAGTCGGATCATTGTTATCTTGGACCTTCTTAGTTGTGGGGGTTTGCAGTTGTTGGCACTATGGCGGGGGCATCAACATCGTCCTTAGTGACAAGCTTCAAGGCAAGGTCCATCATGTCCCATTCGCCTAGGTTTAGGATCAAATGTGTCATGACATCATAATTCCTTAGAATCTCGACTTTGCGCCACACCACATAGTCCATGCGGAAGAGAATGACCGCTCTCGGCCTTGCCCTTGACTTTGCGGACGTCAGGAGGCTAGGGAAATCAACTGAGGGGTTGTGAGGGCGTGTGAGTACAGGGGCGGGGAACGTGAGTACTTTGGCGAGTGTCTTGGGAGGGCAGTAGTTATAGGAGGACGGTGTCTCCTCGGGCATCGTGGGAGATGCAATGGTTGGATGCAGAGATTCAGTGCAAGCCGGCGTGGCGTGCGAATAGGATAACGTTCAATGTTGTTCGAGCGTCGAGCACTAACGTTGTGTTGTCATGTCCTGTCCCAGCAACCGTAGGCCCCATAAAGGAGGAGTCTATGGTCAAATGCCTTTGAATGTCAATATAGTTGACATGACTAGGTGCGGGTCCCGCGAAGGAGGAAACATAACAAATTAGATGACAATAGATGGTGATGGCGCATAGGAGCATGCGGCTATTTTCTTTGCAACCGATAGTCCCATAGACCGAATTCATGAAGCTTGAGTGGTTGGCCTTGAATATTCGAGTTCGATAGTGGCACAGACCAAATAATCCCCATAAAATAATGCATGTGAGAGACAAGCATCACTGGGAGAAAATGAATGAGGTTGACAATGCCCTCCAATGCTCACTAAAGCTTATGGGAAGGCGACCCAAGAATAGGAGAAAGAACCCCGTAATAGAAGAAGAATGGTAGAAATGTTCTCAATAAGAAAGGAGTTGCCATGCATTGCTCTTTTTATGGGAAAGCATACCCCAAATAGAAGGACATGACAAGCCCATTTCAGCTTAAATGCAAGCCCATGTCCCAAACGATGAAGAATTTGAGGATTCTGTAGGTATTCTTGCATTATTATTGTGAGCGGAGTAACATGTTGAAAATTAATTAGCGGGACATAATGCCAAACCTTGTAAACCCTAGATTCGATCGAACAAATGATTGTGACAACATGGTCTACAACTTGGGGCATGAGGTACTTAACCTTCTTACCATTTTTATGTACTAATTCATATTGTTTTTTCTCATTTATCTTATTCATTTGAGCATATGCGAGAGGATAGTGAGCAATGTGAGACCACTGATCCAATACTTGTGGAATCTAGTTTTGTTGCCGCCACTAAAGACTCAATCCCTCGAAGCACTACAACCAACACGGGGAGGATGAGAGGAAGAGTCATGTCAAGCGGAGAGGGGGTAGGACAAGCCCTAGGAGAGTCGGAAACAGGCTAGCAAAGCATCAAAGATGAGTCAGACGCAAGTTCATATGCTAGTAAAGGAAACAAAAGAGCAAGAACATAAAGTATCAAAACCTGTTAACAACTCACAAGCATTACACATCACCAACATAAGCCATGTCTTGGGTTCCAATCCTAGGGGGCCAATTTTTTTTAATTCATTTTCATTCGCATTCAAGTGATTTCATGTTCAAGGAGAAAAACCAAAAACTTGTATTTTGTAGTCACACTATGTCAACATGGCCCTTGTCATCCAGCATAAGAAAAATAACAACACCTAGGTCATGTTTTCATTTTCAGTTTGCAGTGACACATATATTAATGACATTGCATCATAATTCAACAAATAACATGATAAGGTAACAAAGGTTTCACTTCAGTAGGCAAAAAAGATACTTCATAAGTTACAAACTATTAATATAATACTCCAACATTATTACAAAGGGCCAAAAGTTCACCCTGCTTATACACAAACCTCAATCTTCATACGAGTGATAAAAAACTACACTCACATGCATCCCCTTTTCATCAATACAACCAGAGCCTACCTGATTGCAAAAGAACATAAAAGAAATACTAAAATCAATTTCTTTCTTGACCTTGATTTAATATGCTTCTTGTGATTCACAATCATGACCTATCTTTCTTCCTTGATGCTAGTAATTGCAAGCTCCTTTTAAACCACACACTTCTATAGCATAAGATTATCATCAGCAACCTTACATATTGCAGTACTTGCCCTCCCCTACCTTCATGCACCCATTTCATTTGCAATATTGGTATCCTTGAACAAAACTCAAATGGCATCTCAATGAATTCAATAAACCATGTTGCAAAACAACCTCAAATAGTATATTTTTGTTGTCCACCTTGCACTTTTCTAGTTTCTAGTAACCCGATAAGGGCAAATCAGACATATGTGACCAAAATGATAATCCTTCCTTGCAAACTCTATCTAGTAGGCTTTGTCTGTGCCCACAAGTTTCCTTTCTCTGTCCAATGAACTCGGCGTCATACTCAAATTGGAGCATTCCTAGTCAAAATCAGGGAGGATTTCATTCTCCTAAAATTCTTCAATTCATCAATTGCGTCAATGGTGCTCGAGTTAATTGAGATTTTTAAGGGAAAAGCACTCCGTTGGCGGGGGGTGGGGGGGGGGTTACTTTTTACGACTTGTTCCAACGCTCCTATATTTCTTATTTAAGGGATACTCCAACGCAGATCATCAAATCGCCTCTAATGTCCTGGTGAGACGGCCTGGACATTTTTTTTGCCATCCAATGAGAGTCATCAAATGTCGGCGGACAGCGGATCAGACGGTCCGACATGTGAAATCTCACAAACCTGAACCAAACGTAGGAGATGTTTGGGGGATTCCAGACACGTCACCTCAGTCTTGGACCCACAACAAACCCACTTTTTCCACATCATCGGAGAAATGTTTAGTTTATTTGAAATACAATGCATGTTAGGAGAAAATGGCTATCGGGCCAAATAGGACTAACGAAAGCGTTTAATTTGCTCACCACACCATTAGTTTGGAGCCCACACTCCACTGTTGTTATGGTTTCACCATGCTAAAACTACATCACAATTGTTAGATTAGATCCTTTCAACGAGAGTCGCGGTGGTAGATTACTTGTGCTCGCTGGTAATTAACCCATTTTCATCACATGTATAACTCGACTAGTTTGTTTCATAGCTGACTACGTGGTGACTAGGAACACTATGCTTGAACAAACCTAATAGCGCAACACACCTTTCAACAAGTCTTGATAACTCGGCACGTCGACTCAGTAGACGGTGGTGGTAAAGGCAGCATTTTACACGATTTGGGTCACGTAAGTATGCCTTGCAAGTTAGTTAAATCGAAACTACCCGCAAAAAGAAAGTTAAATCGAAACTAATTAGACCGGTTTCTTTGGCAGACGAGGCATTATGAAGCTCTCACGGGGTGAAGTCACCATCTACTTCATACATAGAGTAGTTTCTTTGAACAAGCCCAAATGGGAAATGCCCACGGTAACAAGCAGCAGAAAAACGTGCTGTCGTCGCGTCGGTGGAGACTACCCACCAGTCTAGCAAAAGTCGAGGGTCATGCAGCTGCCCTTTTAGTATTTTTTGTACACACATGAACTGGTGTGGGTGTTTGCGCCGTGCCAGCAGGCACGTACTTTTGTGTGCGCGTTGCCGTGTTGCGCTTGAGAAATCCAGCTCGGCGTACCCCTGGCTGCCGTGCCACCTCCGCCCGGCACATAAAGCTGAGAGTCACCGCGTCCACAGGCCACAGCCAGCGGGCAGCGGCGGCAGCATGTGCTACGTACCTCGCCACTGGTACGACGTCACAGACTCGCTGGTAGTTTAGGAGAGCGCATAGGCCAATGCACGTTCCCAGCTAGACTAGTAGATTTTCTCGCACGGCCACGGCGACGGCGACGGCGCCGTGTGCGCACACACAAAGACAGCAGCAGAGGCAGTAATGGTCGGTCCAGTCCGCCAGGTAGGAGAGGACCGGCACATGCATATGACGCGCTGGCCCGAATCCTTAATCCGCGATCACCACTGCTGCTAGTATATTTATTTGTGCTAAAGTAACAAGGGTGGTAGGAGACGGAGTAGACCAGAGCAGAGCCACCCCACCCGAAGCGAAGCAGAGAGAGGCCGACATGAGTGGAGATGCGAGGAAAGTCCATTAATCCGGACTATACTATACTAGTCTTACCGGCCGGTGGGAGGAGATCACATGGGTCTGCCGCGTCGTCGTCGCGCGTTTCCCGATGCTAATGGAACAACCGCGCGTGCCGGCCGGCAATGTGCGCGTTTCGGCGTTTGCACCGTCGTCGCCCCTCCTCCTCCCACCAAACAGCATCTCCAACAGGAGCGGACCCCTAGTTCGCGGTATTCGTCTGCGGATGCGTCCCAAGGTGTCCGCGCGCAGCGACACTGAAGCCGGCCGTCGAATCCATTACATCAAACATTCACATACATTTCAAACGGAATTTGAGCAAATCGAACGATTTTCATACAAATCGGATAATTTTTATTTAAATCTGACAACATTCATTACATTTTTCACATATTTCATTAAACAAAACTGTTCAAAACCTAGTCTAAATCCGCCCTTCAAGTCATGGTTATTCCCCATGTCCGGCATCCTCGACGGGCATGAGCCTCGGCAGATGAGATTGCATGTCTCCAATGAGTAAGACCAAGACATGAGACACGAAAGTGCTCACATAGTCACCACGGCCTCCTCGCTCGTGAACTCGCCATAAATTTGGTCCTCCGTCAACCGGTAATGCGCGAGGAGGCGAGGTTCTAATATTGTTCCTCTACGTCTGCCGGAATACTGAAATCGGCCGCAGCGCCGGTTGCTTCTCCGGCATAACGGCGCTGAAGTGCATCTGCACCCGCTCCAGGGTGAAGCCGACATGGACAGGCGTGGTCGGGGGCGCCGGCTCGTCGTCAGATGCCTCCTCCACCGTGGGGTCGTCGCTGCTCACCTCTGGCAAGCTCGCCAGGAAGCCGACCTCTATCAGTCGCTCATGACGGGCCTGGCAGCCAGACTCAAGGCCGGTCAACTTGAGCTTTTGCTCCGTCGAGAGGCTCTCCCACCCCGCTCTACAACTCGTGGTCATGGCGGAGGTCGTGCACGGTGGAGAAAGGAAGCAGACGTGGTGTTGTGCGTATGGTGCTAGGGCGTACCACGTATAAATAGCAGGCGCCGGTCAGGCCAAGCGGCAGGGTGTGTCAATGCGGGCGACGACCCAACTCCGTCGGGCATGTTTAATGCCGGCAAGCGACGGACAGTCGACCAGTTTAAATGTGGTCGATAGCCGTCTCGTCCAGTCCAGTCACGTCTCCCTGGCATTGAGCATGCGCGAAGACTGGGACACGACGCGGGCAACGCTCTCAGTCGGCGCGCCACTTCAGTGTGGGCTCCAGTGACCGGTCGCAACCGCTCTCGATTGACATGAATGTGGCGTGGAGAGCGAAGGTGCGTTCGTGTAGGAGAGGGTGCGGCCACGGGAGATGATTTTGGGAGGAACGGGGGGTCGGATGTGTGGGTGGTGGCGGTTCAGATGCACGGAAAGCTTCCTCTAGTTTGTGGGATTTCGGACAACCACACACGTCTACGGACAGATGAGATATGATGGATGGCAAAGTGCGTCCGAATAGCTCGGTGTTGATGTATGCGGGCGATTGAAGGGTCCGCGTTGAAGATGCCCTTAGCATCTTAGACAACGCGGATCAGCAAATGAACGACGTCACATGTTCGTGGACACATCCGAACGTGTTCACAGACAACATGCGAGCGTTGGTGATCCAACCAGAGTTATCAAATGTTCGGTCCAATGAAACGGAGTGTGCACAAATGAGAACTAAATTGAAGTGAAACAAACAGAATTTTAAACAAAGTGAAATATATTACAAGCAAATGAACGAATTTTAAATAAATTCTATCTAACCAATTCTAACTAAAACTCGGCGAGGTACTGGACAGTGACCAGGTAGGGATGGCCTCCGAGGCCATCAGCACCTGTCGCCATGCGAGCCATCTTGACCCGATCGTGAGCACGTGGTCGTCTATACGAGCTGCGTGAGTGTGGTTCCTCATCTTTCTCATGCGGGATCAACATATAGCCGTGCTTGATATACCACGCAATGGAGTATGTTTTGTAATTTCAATGCAGATACTCATCGAGGGCAGGATCCTACTGCACGGCCTCTAGCGCATAACGGCGATCTTATTCCTCCTCGGCAATGAGGGTGGTCTCCTCCTTCACTCGCTCTTCGTCAAACATTTGCATCCTCACCTCTCTGAGCGGCACCCCATCCGCACGGGAACCGGCACGCAGTTTAGGGAGCTGCTCCTGGATCTGGAGTCGCACTCCAACGACCATTTCTCCGCGTCGGACTACTTATCCATCGCGGCGGCCAGAGGTGTGGTGGTGTGGGGCAGCCGGTGAATGAGAATTGTGAGGGTAGGGTTTTACAGGGAATGAGCCCGACTGGCTTTAAAGTCGGAGTAGACTTCTCAATCGCCGCGCCGCCATGAATGCGGGCGGGCAAAAGGCCGATCTGCTGGAGTGAATGTTGTCAAGTCAGAGTGGACGGATAATCTTAGAGGTGGGCCCGAGGCATCGTGGTGGACGTCCAGACTCTCTTAAAGCTCCCGCCCCCTCATTTGGCGCCGGCTTGCGAAATTTCAGACACGCGGATCGGTTCTAACAGATCGGAACAAATCGGACCGGTTAATGACCGTCGTTGAATGGTCAAAATTGTTCAGACCGTTGATTTGATGATCTAGTACATTGGAGTTGTCCTTAGATATCGCCGTGCGGTGCTAGCGAAGCGAATTATGCCCGAGATTCCCGTGCCTCACCACGTGGGTGTCCATGATCTGCGAGGTTTGGAATTTCAGTGGGAATCGTTGCACTTGCTGCTCTACTTACGTTGACTGTCCACCAATGATGATTCAGGATGTGTGCCCACAGTTGCACGTTCTTGGGCAGACTGTGGTACGTTGCACTTAAGTAACCAAAAGAAATTGGTGACTGGAGAGAGTTCTTGTTGTTTATAAAAAAATGTACAGTATTCTTTTGGTTCCTTAGCTCTGTGAAGTGAATTTGTTTTCCTTCCTTTTTTTCTTTCTTGAGACCGAGCTTTATGGACGTAGAGTATCTTGTCTTTCAAGAAAGTGGTGTACTGTGCTATTTTGATTCGATGGAATTTCATCGGAATTTGAACAATTTGAATCGCAAGAATTTTTTTGCGAAACTGGCTCGTAGACGGTCAAAGCCCTTTGACTAAATGGAAACGATATGGTTGGGCATGTCTATAATGAGATTTGACGGAAAAAGCGCAGATTTAAGTACACTTAAGAATCATGGGTAATTTTGAGTAGTGGCTTTGAGTTAGGTATAGAAATGTAAATGGCTTTTTTTGTTCTCATATGTATAGAGGAAAGCTTACAATATTATTTTACAATTCGGTCTTCGTTGACGATAACCACACTACATATATCAAGTTTTGGTATCATTGTGTTGCGAATGATCTTTGTTTTGCAGTATAGGAGTTTGTTTAACATGGAAATTTCTTTATATTGATTTCTTAAAATTCAAACTTTAGTTTTGTAAAACAAAAAATATACTCCAACCTGGAGAAAAAAAATGGAAGTTGCATTTTTTCTAAACTAAAGTCGCATATTTTATAATCAACTTCAACATAAGAAATCTCGACCGACTTAGATGTCGACGAACCTTATTTAGTTTTAGGCATAGAGTTTGGGTATGCCTTTCAGGCTTACCCACAGTGGCCAACCCCAAATTGTGGGAAAGGGGGGACATGGTCATGTGTCGGACAATAGAAACCATGAAGCCTCACTTTCTAATAACAGCATACTGTTTTCTTTTCTGTGAATAGGAAAAATTTGCCTATCATTCCATTGATAAAAGGATCACAACATACAGTTATAATATTGCTTGCAAATAAGTACATAGGAGGAGTGGGGAGAACAAAAAACGTTGGTGATTGTGACAATAAGGACATTAGATGGTTTGGAAGAAACAAAATTTGGTTTCAACGCAAGGCTACAAGAATATGGGAGATTGGATCTCAATACGAAGAAACATTATATATAGGGGTAGGAGAATAAGAGCGTGGAGTATGGAAGTATGAGACAGATGCCAAATATGTAGCTAGCTAGCCAGCTAGATCCATCCAAGGTCTAAAGTTTCAGATGAATAAATTGGGTGTTACTAGTACGCACCTCGGGTCTCGAACGGATGACATCCCTCAAGTCTCTGATGAGGAAAAAGGCCTTCTAATAGCCCCATACTCCGAGGAGGAAGTTAGAAAGACGGTTTTCCTAATGGAGCACAACAAAGCCCCGGGTCCTGATGGTTTTCCCGCTGAGTTATATCAGAACTTCTGGGAAGTCATCAAGTCGGATCTCCTACTTTTGTTTAGCGACTTACATGCTGGCCATCTGGAATTGTTTCGCTTAAACTTCCGTGAGATTATTTTATTACCTAAGGTTAATGAGGCTGAAAGGATACAACAATATAGACCTATTTGCCTCCTTAATGTTAGTTTAAAATATTCACGAAGGTTGCGACTATTAGGCTAAATTCGGTTGCTGAACATGTGATTCGTCCTTCACAGACTGCTTTTATGCAAGGAAGAAACATCCTAGATGGAGTTGTTATCCTTCATGAAACGGTCCATGAATTACATCAAAAAAATTGAATGGGGTGGTACTCAAAATAGACTTTGAAAAAGTATACGACAAAGTCAAGTGGCCATTTCTTCAACAGACTCTCAGAATGAAAGGATATTCTGCGGAGTGGTGCGCTATGGTCCATAGCTTCGTTCTGGAGGTAGTGTTGCCATTAAGGTTAATGATGACGTTGGACACTATTTCCAGACAAAGAAGGGATTGCGACAAGGTGACTCGGTATCGCCATGCTATTCAATATAGTGGCGGATATACTAGCAATCATGATTGAGCGTGCCAAGGTTGATGGTCAAATACATGGGCTAGTAAGTCATCTAGTTGATGGTGGTCTCTCTATACTTCAATATGCCGATGATATGATTCTCTTCATGGATCATGACCTCGTGAAAGCAAGAAATCTGAAATTAATTTTATCAGGATTCGAGCAACTCGCAGGTCTGAAGATCAACTTTCATCAAAGTGAATTGTTTTGTTTTGGCTAGGCTCAAGACGAGGCCCACCTGTACGCTGAACTGTTCGGATGTGGGTTGGGCCAGTTTCCGATCACATATTTGGGGATACCGATACATTATCGGAGACTCACAAATGCTGAATGGAAACATGTCGAGGAGAGGCTGCAAAAAAGACTTAGCAGTTGGAAAGGTAAACTGCTATCTCTGGGTGGAAGATTGGTCCTCATAAACTTAGTACTAAGTAATATGGTACTATATATGATTTCCTTCTTCCAGTTGCCAAAAGGAGTTTTACATAGATTGGATTATTTTCGATCAAGATTCTTTTAGCAAGGAGATAGCGAGTGAAAGAAATATCGACTGGCTAAATGGAATGTGGTTTGCCGTCCCAAAGACCAAGGCGGGTTGGGCATTCATGACCTTGAGGTTAAGAATACGGCCCTGCCCGGCAAATGGTTGTTTAGATTACTAACTGAAAATGGTGTATGGCAAACCCTCCTGAGGAGAAAATATGTGGGCTCCAAGGCTGTATCCCAAGTATACTGGAAGCCTGGGGATTCTCACTTTTGGGCGGGTCTAATGGCTATGAAGAAATATTTCTTCTCATATGGATTCTTCTCAATTAAGGATGGCTCGGAAGTTAGATTCTGGGAGGACAAGTGGCTAGGAAATGCCACGCTTCGGGAACAATATCCAACTCTATAAAACATTGTGCGTCACAAGGGCGATACTATTGCCACTGTAATGGAGTCATATCCACCAAATGTGACATTCAGAAGAGATTTAATTGGACCCAGACTCCAATCGTGGTACATCCTGCTTCAACGGTTGCCCACGGTGCAATTGTCACATGGGTCTGATGTATTTCGATGGAACCTACATGGGAATGGAAAAATCTCAGTGGAGTCTATGTATAGAGCATTACTCCAGTCTGACGTGCGAGTTGATAATAATAAGAATATCTGGAAGATGAAGATACCTCTTAAGAATAAAATATTTGCATGGTATCTTCGTCGCGGAGTCATTCTTACTAAAGATAACTTATCAAGAGGAATTGGCATGGAAGTCCGCGATGTGTTTTCTGTGATCATGATGAGACAATAAAACATTTATTCTTCCAATGCATATTGGCTCGGTCTATATGGCCAGTCATCCAGATAGCT
Source organism: Aegilops speltoides (assembly GCA_021437245.1). Classification (NCBI taxonomy): domain Eukaryota; kingdom Viridiplantae; phylum Streptophyta; class Magnoliopsida; order Poales; family Poaceae; genus Aegilops; species Aegilops speltoides. The sequence continues at coordinate 335,239,845 of CM038147.1, read as the reverse complement.
TCTGGCTTGTATCCTCCTTGTAGTGTTGCTAATGTATTTGGCAACTGGTTACATAGGATTGATCACAGGTTTAGAACTCTTCTTAGGGTGGGAGCGCTTGCCGTTATTTGGTCGCTTTGGCTATGTAGAAATGATAAAGTTTTTAACGATAAAAGTACTTCTCTAATGCAGGTTATCTACAGATGTACCGGGACTCTTCGTTTATGGTCCTCTCTAGAACGCGTGGAGATCGAGACCTATTTATGGAGGTGTGTACACGATTGGAGGATACTGCGATGGATACTTTTATCCAACATGGGTGGCAACATGATCTTAGGATTGGCCCATCTCCACTTTAGGCGTTATGCAGACACTATCTTTGTATTCCGCCTTTTTATTTTTCGTTCATGCGTGAGGACTTTGTTTGGCTGTGTGCATCTTAGTTCTGCAGAGGCTGGGTGTAATGCTTACATCTTTTAAGTAATAAAGCGCCCCTTTTCAGAAAAAGTACGCACCTCAGAAAATACTGAGTGGTCCCATGCTCCTAGGAACCTGAGAGATCCAACAGTCATGTGCGTAGCCACGTAATGTGCGTAATTATAATACTCATGAGGGGATTTTCTCGAAACTTTCAGGAGGTCCGCCCATGACCGTTGGATCAGAAATTCAACCGCGCGGGTGCCTCAAGAGCATGTGGGCACCTCACATCTTTGTGAAGACGTTGTATCACTCATGTGACACTTACATGAGACTTACTTGTTCCGACGAAAGTATGTAAGAGAAAGTATAATAAGGTGATGTAAGCAGCTATATGGATTTAAATATTATGTGTTTGCTGAGTTGAAAGAGAGAGAAGAAATACAAGTTGTAGATATATGGCCGCTGTAGCACGGGCTTTAAGAAGCTTTTTGATAGTGTAAGGTGAGAGCAAGTACAATAGTGGGCTATAAGCTGGCTTACATGGCACTTTTGCCAATTTAGATAGAGATATGGGAAAAGTGAAGGAGTGGGCTCTTAGAGTGTCACGCCCAATATGCGACCCTATCCAAAAGGAACTCGAAGGTCCCACCAAGGATAGACCCACATATTGGAACGCTTTTGCAAGGTGGATATCATTACATCAACATTACATAATAGATGGGGATACATACATAAGGCATACAATGCCACATGAATACATAATACAACATACAAGAACAACATCTGACTACGGATGAATCATAAACAGAAACTCAAACAATATCCACCTGCTAGCCCAGGCTGCCGACCTGGAACCTATCCCCTGATCGAAGAAGCAGAAGAAGAAACTCAACGCAAGCAAGCATCGCTCTCGCATCATGATCATCGCATAACCTGTTCCTGCAACTGTTGTTGTAGTAATCTGTGAGCCACGAGGACTCAGCAATCCCATTACCATGGGTATCAAGACTAGCAAAGCTTAATAGGAAAGGAAGGGGTAAAGTGGTGAGGTTGCAGCAGCGGCTAAGCAAGTATGGTGGCTAACATACGCAAATGAGAGCGAGAAGAGAAACAAAGGAACGGTCGTGAAGCTAGCAATGATCAAGAGGTGATCCTGAACACCTACTTACGTCAAACATAACACCGAAACCGTGTTCACTTCCCGGACTCCACCGAGAAGAGACCATCACGGCTACACACGCGGTTGATGCGTTTTAATTCGGATCTGGTGTCAAGTTATCTACAACCGGACATCAACAAATTCCCATCTGCCACATAACCGCGGGCACGGCTCTCGAAAGTTTAAACCCTGCAGGGGTGTCCCAACTTAGCCCATGACAAGCTCTCGCGATCAACGAAGAATAGACCTTCTCCGGAAGACCCGATCGGTCTCGGAATCCCGGTTTACAAGACATTTCGACAATGGTAAAACAAGACCAGCAAAGCCACCCGATGCGCCGACAATCCCGATAGGAGCTGCACATATCTCGCTCTCGAGGCAACACCGGATAGGTCACCCTCTGAGTAAAACCAGACCTCGAGTTGCCCGAGGGGCCCCTGATCTGCCGGTTCGACCAAAGACTTAGACAAGCAGCGCCCGGGGCTAAAATAAAGATGACCCTCGAGAGAGTGACTCCCAAGGGAAAAGGTATAGGTGGTGGTGAGGCAAATGGTAAAACCAAGGTTGGGCCTTCTTTGGACAAGTTTTATTCAAAGCGAACCGTCGGGGGTCCCATAAATCACCCGACCGCGTTAGGAACGCAAAAATCCGGGAACATAACACCGTATGACGGAAACTAGGGCGGCAAGAGTGGAACAAAACACCAGGCATAAGGCCGAGCCTTCCACCCTTTACCAAGTATATAGATGCATTAATAATATAAGAGATATTGTGATATCCCAACCAAAATCCTGTCCACCATGGAGAAATCTTCAACTTCACCTGCAACTAGCAACGCTATAAGAGGGGCTGAGCAAGGCGGTAACATAGCCAAACAACGGTTTGCTAGGAATGGTGTCAAAGGTTAGAGGTAAATGGCAAAATGGGATGGCTTGATAAACAGGTAATAGGTAGCGCAGCATAGCGATAGAACGAAGCAACTAGCATAGCAATGATAGTAGTGAGATCCAGGGTAGCGGTCATCTTGCCTGAAATCCCGCTAGGAAGAAGAACGAGTCCATGAAGAAGACGAACGGATGAAGCCGAACCAACCGTAGACAAACGAATCCTCACGATCGCAACGAAACAAGAACTAACAAGAAGAAGCACACAACATGGTAAACACACCACACATGGACAAGACATGATGCATGACAAGGCTACATGAAGCTATTCATGGCAAGAGACGATGGAAACAAGAGCAACACATCAAGACAAGTTTAAATGAGGCCGGGAACAACATATAGCAATTCCGGTAAGTCCTCATATGCAAATTTCGAAATTGGTCCAGAACTGAATAAACCTTATGTTCAAGTTGTTAAACAGCAAGTTAAAATGCACCATGATGATCTACACGAAATTCTAGTCAAGTTACATATAAAGTTCATTAGATTCGGAGCTACGGCCTAGAAGATATGAGCAAAACAAGTTAAACATGGCATTGATGCAAAATGCACCCAAACATCAAGCAAACACACCAAAACATGGATGCAACATGATAATATGAAACTACATGTAAAATCAAGCAAGTTTCATATAGAGCACGCTCAAAACGGAGCAACGGAGCAACACACACACTCTATACAAGTCATAGCAACAATCTGTCCATAACAGCAACTAGGCATCTTGCAAGCATCAAAACAATAAGCTACAGCACCCCAACATAATAACAAAAGGCATGGGCATGAAGTACTGGTAAAGCATAACAAAACATGAACACTGAGCTATCTCCAGAAATCACTAGAACATGCTCCAAAAGACATGGAAAGATTGCAAATAATAACAGTTTCAGACTTATCAGGAAATAACATCAGGTTGCAATGTTTAGAGCTATCAAACAACATGTTACAGGAACATATCATGGCAAACAAAGGCATGGAATGAATCTACTAATTGCATAGAACAACAGTCCCTTACTGACCATGAGCCAAAAAGGCACAGAAAATATGATGGCACCCATGTAAACATGGCAAGTTATATTACAGATTCATACATGGCAGGAACAACAATAAGTAGGCATGTTGGTGGGCTTTAACCACTCACCACAGAGCAATACATGGCATGGCAAAGCACCCAACAGTAAGAAGGCATGTTTGTGAAGCTAAGCATGGCAAGAGCAAGGTCATAGGATACATGGATCACTAGGAAACAATCATGGAAACATTGAACTTAATGTTAACAGGTTGACAGCAACATCATCAAGCAACTTTGGAGCAAGATAACAACATGTTCTAGCAGGCTGTAATTGCAACCAAGGGCATGAATGGATAGAGCAAGACATGTAGATCAAAACATGTTTATAGAGCATCTCCAGATTATGCATAGAATGATTAGTAGAAGCATTTTAACATAGCAACAAAATATAACAGAATCTGTCAGGAAAACAGCAACAACAACTACCCTACTTAGCAAGCTTGATACACTCAGCACAAAACTCACAAAAATACATGGTTGGCACCTCTGGAAAGATGGCATGGCATAGATCAACATACATGTAGACATCAACCCCATAGGATGCACACATCAATCATGGAAAAAATGATAAATGAGCAAGTTATAACAGTTTCAACAGATTAACATCAACATGCACTCTTCCAACAGCATTTCGGGCATCAAGATGAGCTCAAATGAAAATGATGCAATGGAATGAAATGAAGTACTCGTTGAGACGAACAATTTGACATATTACACGCACAAAACGGAGCTACGGATGCAGAGATATAGCAGGTCAAAGTATGCAACATTTTATGAGTTTTTGGGGACTTGGCAGTTTTTTGAAAAAAAACACAGAGCAGCGCAGGTTAGCTATGAGGTGCTCGGGCGGGGGATAGTGGGAAGCTCACCAAGTGGGCTCGGCCCAGGACGCAGAGGGAGGAGGCAGATCGGGCCGGTGGATCTGGACTGGGCCTCGGCTCGCGGGGCCCACGGCGGGTGAGGGAGCGAGGAGGCGCGGTCCTCCCGATCCGATCGGGATCGAGAAGAGCGGCGGCGGCGCGCCGGTGCTCCGGCGTGAAGGAAATATGCCCTAGAGGCAATAATAAAGTTATTATTTATTTCCTTATATCATGATAAATGTTTATTATTCATGCTAGAATTGTATTAACCGGAAACATAATACATGTGTGAATATATAGACAAACAGAGTGTCACTAGTATGCCTCTACTTGACTAGCTTGTTAATCAAAGATGGTTATGTTTCCTAACCATGGACAAAGAGTTGTTATTTGATTAACGGGATCACATCATTAGTTGAATGATCGTGACATGACCCATTCCATTAGCTTAGCACCGATCGCTTAGTATGTTGCTATTGCTTTTATCCATGACTTATACATGTTCCTATAACTATGAGATTACGCAACTCCGCTTGCGGAGGAACACTTTGGTACTACCAAACGTCACAACGTAATCGGGTGATTATAAAGGAGTACTACAGGTGTCTCCAAAGGTAGATGTTGGGTTGGCGATTTCGAGATTAGGATTTGTCACTCCGATTGTCTGGAGAGGTATCTCTGGGCCCTCTCGGTAATACACATCACTTAAGCCTTGCAAGCATTACAACTAATGAGTTAGTTGCAAGATGATGTATTACGGAACGAGTAAAGAGACTTGCGATAACGAGATTGAACTAGGTATTGGATACCGACGATCGAATCTCGGGCAAGTAACATACCGATGACAAAGGGAACAACGATGTTGTTATGCGGTCTGACCGATAAAGATCTTTGTAGAATATGTAGGAGCCAATATGGGCATCCGTGTCCCGCTATTGGTTATTGACCGAGACGTGTCTCGGTCATGTCTACATTGTTCTCGAACCGTAGGGTCCGCACACTTAAGGTTTCGATGACGGTTATATTATGAGTTTTGTATTTTGATGTACCAAGGAGTTCGAGTCCCGGATGTGATCACGGACATGACGAAGAGTCTCGAAATGGTCGAGACATAAAGATTGATATATTGGACGGCTATATTCGGACACCGAAAGGTTCGGAAGTTTCGGAGAAAACCGAGTGCTTGGAGGGGTTACCAAACCCGGGAAGTAATGGGCCTTATTGGGCCAAGAGGGATAGAGAGGCTGCACCAGAGGTGGCGCCCCCCCAGGAGTCCGAATAGGACAAGGAGGGGGCGCCCCTTCCCTCTCCCTCTCCTCTCCTTCCTTCCCCTTCCTCCTTCCTAGTTGGACTAGGAAAGGGAGTCCTACTCCCACTAGGAGGAGGACTCCCCCTCCCTGGCGCGCCTCCTAGGCCGGCCGGCCCTCCCTTGCTCCTTTATATACGGGGGGGGGCACCCTAGAAGACACAAGTTGATCCTTGAGATCGCTCTTAGCCGTGTGCGGTGCCCCTCCACCATATTCCACCTCGGTCATATCGTGGCGGTGCTTAGGCGAAGCCTGCGTCGATAGAACATCAAGATCATCACCACGCCGTCGTCTTGTGGAACTCTCTCCCGGAGCTTTGCTGGATCGGAGCCCGAGGAGCGCCACCGAGCTGTCGTGTGTCAAGAACTTCGGAGGCGCCGGAGTAACGGCGCTGATCGGTTGGATCGCGAGGAGAACGTCGACTACTTCCTCTACGCTGTAATCGCTTCCGCTTGGTCTCACGAGGGCGTAGACAACACTCTCCCTCTCGTTGCTATGCATAACCATGATCTTGCGTGTGCGTAGGAAATTTTTGAAATTACTACGTTCCCCAACAAAGGCATCCGAGCCTAGGTTTTTATGGTTTGATGTTTTGCACGAGTAGAACACAAGTGAGTTGTGGACGATACAAGTCATACTGCCTACCAAAGATGTCATACTTTGGTTCAGCGGTATTGTGAGATGAAGCGGCCCGGACCGACATTACGCAGACGCTTACGCGAGACTGGTTTCACTGCTACAAGCACTCGTGCTTAAAGGTGGCTGGCGGTGTCCGCTCTCTCACTTTAGTTGAACTGAGTGTGGCTACGCCCGGTCCTTGTGAAGGTTAAAACAGAGTCTATTTGACAAACTATCGTTGTGGTTTTGATGCGTGGTAAGAACGGTTCTTGCTAAGCCCGTAGCAGCCATGTAAAATTTGCAACAACAAAGTAGAGGACGCCTAACTTGTTTTTGCAGGCATGTTGTGATGTGATATGGTCAAGACGTGATGCTATATTTTATTGTATGAAATGATCATGTTTTGTAACCGGTTATCGGCAATCGGCAGGAGCCATATGGTTGTCGCTTATTGTATGAAATGCAACGCTCTGTAATTGCTTTACTTTATCACTAAGCGGTAGCGATAGTCGAGAAGCAATAGATGGCGTGGCGACAACGATGCTACGATGGAGATCAAGGTGTCGCGTCGGTGACGATGGTGATCACGACGGTGCTTCAAGATGGAGATCACAAGCACAAGATGATGATGGCCATATCATATCACTTATATTGATTGCATGTGATGTTTATCCTTTATGCATCTTATCTTGCTTTGATCGACGGTAGCATTTTAAGATGATCTCTCACTAAAATTATCAAGAAGTGTTCTCCCGAGTATGCACCGCTGCCAAAGTTCGTCGTGCCCGCACACCACGTGATGATCGGGTGTGATAAGCTCTCGTCCATCTACAACGGGTGCAAGCCAGTTTTGCACACGCAGAATACTCGAGTTAAACTTGACGAGCCTAGCATATGCGAGATATGGCCTCGGAACACGGAGACCGAAAGGTCGAGCGTGAATCATATAGTAGATATGATCAACATAGTGATGTTCACCATTGAAAACTACTCCATCTCACGTGATGATCGGTTATGGTTTAGTTGATTTGGATCACGTGATCACTTAGATGACTAGAGAGATGTCTCTAAGTGGGAGTTCTTAAGTAATATGATTAATTGAACTTAAATTTATCATGAACTTAGTCCCGTAGTATTTTGCAAATTATGTTGTAGATCAATAGCTCACGTTGTTGCTTTCATATGTTTATTTTGATATGTTCCTAGAGAAATTGTGTTGAAAAATGTTAGTAGCAATGATGCGGATTGGATTCGCGATCCGAGGTTTATCCTCATTGCTGCACTGAAGAATTATGTCCTTAATGCACCGCTAGGTGAGCGGACCTATTGCAGGAGCGGATGCGAGGCGTTATGAACGTTTGGCTAGCTAAATATGATGACTACTTGATAGTTTTGTGCACCATGCTTTATGGCTTAGAATCGGGACTTCAAAGATGTTTTGAACATCATGGACCATATGAGAAGTTCCAGGAGTTGAAGTTAATATTTCAAGCAAATACCCGAGTTGAGAGATATGAAATCCTCAACAAGTTCTATAAGCTAAAAGATGGAGGAGAATCGCTCAACTAGTGAGCATGTGCTCGATTGTGCAGG
>CM038147.1:333404396-333406896 GCA_021437245.1 Aegilops speltoides | reverse complement strand
AGTTAATCTATTCGAATAGCCGTGATCTTCGTAATTGGGACGACTTGGAGTTGTACTTGACCTTATGACAACTAGAACCGGATACTTAATAAACACACACCTTCCAAGTTCCACAGACAACCCGTGATCGCTTCTAACAGTATGACAAGGAGAGGATCACGTAAGATTATGCTATGCGATGCTACTTGGAGATGCTACTTGGAGATGCTACTTACGATACTACTTGAGGACTTCAGTCTACTTTCTACATGTCAAGACGGAGGCTGCTGTGGTTTGAGTCTTCGACAGATTAGATATCCCTTTATTCTCGCATTCTCGCAGTTCACCCACCGATATGGCCCTTTACACATATACCCATGCATATGTAGTGTAGTCTCTTTTTTTGTAGTACTTTGATGAGTACTCACCGTTGCTTTCTCCCCCTTTTCTTTCTTTCTTCTCGGTTGTCGAACCAGATGTCGAGTCCGTGAGCTGTACGCCACCGCCGATGACGACCACTACACCGAGGTGCCATTATTACGCAAGTCACCGACGACTACCACTGTGAGTAGTTAGAGGATCCTGCAGTGAGGCCCGCGCTTCTTTTCGATCAGATCCCGCTTTGTGCTAGCCTTCTTAAGGCAAACTTGTTTAACTTATGTCTGCATTCAGATATTGTTGCTCACGACTCGCCTCATGATCGAGCACTTGTATTCGAGCCCTCGAGGCCCTCGCTTGTATTATGATGCTTGTATGACTTATTTATGTTTTAGAGTTAGGTTGTGATATCTCCCGAGTCCCTCGATCTTGATCGCATTACGCTTATGCGCATGATTAGTGCACGATTGAATCGGGGCGCCATGTTGGTATCGAGCCAATCGCCTGAGGAATCCCTTCCACACTCCTTGGTCAAGTTGAGTCTAGTTGATGAAAATTGTTTTACTAACTTGGTGCAGTGCGCCCATGGGCCCACGCCGCCATTGGTCGGTAGTAGGATCTTTTACCTCCGACCTTTACTCGGGACTCTTATCTCTTCTATTCGGGTTAAAAGAATTTTGCAAATCTAACATTAGGATCTCGTATCACTTTCACCCTGAGAGCTTCATCCCGTGATGATGGCTCGCTTCACCGTAAGATTCCGAAGATACTTTGATATTCTCTCTCAGACTTTGTGCCCATCACTTTTGCAATTCCTTCCAATCAAATATCCCTATGGATAAATACATACACTTGACGTTTATTTTATTCCCACTGATCTTGTTATTACAAGATACCTTGAAATCCTTTCTATTGTTCCGAGAATATTTTGTGCCTACCGCCTTTGCGCTTCCTTGCAAATTAATACCCTACGGATAATTTCTCGCCTTTATCGAGTATCCGCCATCCCCGCTTGTTCATGTGTTTCATAAAGTCTTCCAAATGCTATTCGACCTTCCGAGCATCCTCTTGAACTATTGCTCGCAAATACCGGTATGCTTACATTATGGATGCTCCTATATCACTAGCAATATTCATTAGTATCTTTGACACTAACATTTGATCCTATTGATTCAAGATGTGCGAATGCACAAAATCATCAATCGACCCTTCTAAATTATCTTTCCCTACCGCACGCCATTTTAAACATGAGCTGGATCTCACCAATCAAATTGCCATCGATTGTACCCCTAAGCCTACTCAACTTATCCATCCTTGATCGAAGCTGTTTCGATCCCCTCGACGGAAATCATAATTCTTTTGCAAATTGAGCTTTGTATTAGCCGATGTTTCTATAATCGATCTCCTTGCATTGTTTCTTCTCCGTTGAGTACCGCTGTTCACATGAGATCCCTTGAGGACCACCGATCCTTTGATGGGTTTCATCCGATAACGCCCTCCATATTCAATCACTTGAAGTTCTTTCTCCATTGGTAAATCCTATCCTTGATTGACCAACCGTGCTCGCTTTTGAGCTGGTGATATTTACTATTAAAGTTTGTGGTATATATTCCTAATAGACCTCGGCGGGTTGAACCTATGCCTTCCTTAATATGTGTGAACTTGAATGTTTTCACGAGCCTACACTCCTCGGTATTCTCGCCAGATAATATTTCAACACTACAACTTCTCAAAAGTGAGAAGTGAATGAAAGGTTATGCATTGGAGAAGGGAGTCTCCACTTGAACCTTATGCGTCATGCCCATGGACACGATGTAGATCGATCATTAAAGCTTCTTCAATTATATATTCCTTGGTATAAGTTTATCTTATATCCGGATCCGCTATTTTCAATTATGGTTCACCATGTTCTCCTCAGAATACCATTTTTGATGCAAGTGTAAGCACTTGTCTTCCGTGGATCAATACCCCTGCATAACCTCTACTTTGATCCGTCAGTTTAATATTACCCCTAGTATCTCGAGATTGTCACTTTAACCGCATAACTTATGAGTTCTCCATCAAGTACTATATTCTCATTGATTCCAATTTTTCACGGCTTCGAGTTATTAAACACTCAAGGACATCGATAATCGAATCAAGT